>JANIJG010008938.1:15577-30159 GCA_024611175.1 Megaceryle torquata | reverse complement strand
ACTATTCTTTTTTGAAAAATTTTAAAAAACCTCACTCCACTTTTTTTTTTTCTCTCTCTCTCTTTTTTTTTTTTTTTTTTTTTTTTTTGCCTTGTCTACACGAGAAGGGGTAATGGGGAGGTACATCATTCACAGTGAGCTGCAGCTCAGTAACTGCTGCATATTTAATGTTAGGCTGCAGCCGGGACCACACAGCTGGCTGGCTCAGATCACATCTAGAGAGCAAATAATTGGTTCCATATTTGTAGGGATTTTATTGATATTAAGCATTACATGACGATATTCCATGTTCCTTTTCTCCCTACCAGCCCCATCAGGATTGCAGAATTTCACCTGTTTTATACTGCAAACCACAGCAACAAACAAACATAACACATATTTACCAGTTCCCTTGATTCTTTTCTTGACACACCATAAATCATCTCCTGTACCAGCAGCGCCCCTACCTAGACCAGTTATCCAAATGGAACAGATGCTTCATGCTGTATTTGGAGTTACCAACACAAGGACATCTGGAGATATATTTAGTACTTTACTAGGGTCCAGGGTAGCTGCAGAATGCCAGCTTGCCAAAGCCAAGCCAGAGCTGGCCACAGAGGTGACCTACCATCTGCAGCCACAAAAAGGGGACAAGGCACAAACATGGCTGGAGGAAGGTTCCTAGAGATAACTTCTCCCAAAGCCACTGCCCAAAGTTCAGGACAGATGGTCAGCTAAACTGCTTTGCCTGGCAACATTTGGCAAAACACAAAGACTCATCCATCAGTGAGAGCAGCAGAAGTTAAGAAAGGTCAGGAGCTCTCAGCATGGCACATCTGTAATGATAGCCTCATTATTGTCCATGGTAGTAGACAGGTGAGAAAATCTGGCCTTTCTTACTTAAGCAAAAGAGGGTTGAATCCATCCTGTCAATGTGGTCCTTTCCAGATCAACCAGTAGGTTAGAAAATATGTGAGTTCAGAGAGTGGAGGGCAACTGTACAAAGAACATAATTATAAATACCATTAGTTGCCTTGGTATAATTTGGGAATCATGTTTTGTGCAGAGTCATAAGTAGTCGCCTAGAGATTGACATGCCTTGTCACCTGCACTGACAAGACTTCTTAATAGAAGCACATCTCTCTTGTCAATGGATCTGTTCCCATCACATTTGTAGGCCAATGATTAATAACAACTAGGATGCCATTTTGGGGTAAAAGCAGCCACGTCCTTTTGAATGAGCAAGGAATCCCTTGTGCTCTCTCTCTGCTGCTGGTCCTGCAGTTCTGGGAAGAACCTTTCCTAAATGTGCAGGATAATCTTTTCCATGAGGTCTGTTCTGAGACCATGGCAAAGGTATGGCTCATTATTCTGAGGGAAATTGCCTATCAGATGCCATCCTGACTGATAATGACTTTTATCGGACAAGTGGGTATTCAACAGAATGGTTTAATTGTCAGCAAAACAGTTACATTTGGATGAAGGAAGTGAAGCTGACACTCTTTCACAACTAGGTTTGTGCTTGCTAAGCAATGCCTTCACCTGGTATTTTAAGTGTAGGTTATATATTACATAACACCTGTGGAAGCATGAGAAAGCAGCTCTCTGGTGTCTGAAAGGCACAGGTTCAGTCAGGTTTGGAGAGAGAAGCAAGTCAGCCTTCTCCAAAAAGACAGTTACTAGGGACGTATCTAGCTCTTACTATTTGCTTGTTTTGCTTACTAGATAAAGACTTGTCTTTTAAATTAAAGAATCTGATTTCCAGTGGTATGTGGTTTTTCTTGTACCTTGTATAATTTTTCATCAATATTTCATGGGCAGTCTATGCAACACAACATGAATATTTCAAGGTTTTTTTTCCCAGAATGTCAAGGAAAGTTCTCTCTTACTGTTCTGGGTAAGAATATTTTCTTATTAGTCCTTTTTTACAGCTTTGTCCACTGAACAAGGAGGAAAATTAAGTATGAGTTGACATACAGGATTAGCAATTGTACTGCACAAAAGTCCTGCTATGAAAATATCCTGAGCTAAAAATAAAATAATGCTTTGTTTTTGCAACAGTATAAAGGGTCTAACTAATTTTAGTATTGAAATTAAAAAGATATACAGAAGTACAAATGCATAACCAAAAAAAAATGTAATAAAAACTGTGTGCGAGTGCAGTGTGACAGTTTATTGACTCAAAATATCTATGTAAAATAGGAAAGGTTTAGTCTACAACCACACAGCCTGTGGTAAAAAGCACAGCTGGGTTGGAGGACTGAAGTGAGATTCTTGTGCCACTGCTCTTGATGTCATCACAATATTACTAACAGCAGCACAGGACAGTTTAAGCTTAGGAAATGGCAGCCTCCCTGAGAAGACATCCTTGGGCTCTCCAAGACCTGAAGAGGAATTATCTATGGCTGCTATCCCATGACAAAGGGGTATGAGGAAGAGGAGGGAGAGATGTGACAAATAACTTATTTCTATAACACTGTCTTCCTGCTCTACCCATCAGCTATCATGGCACATCCCAGGTTCCACTAGGCAGCCATGTATGCTCTAGCTCTATAGCAAGTAAGACTTTCATATACATATGTTGTCCTATCTGACATGGTGTGTTGTGCTCCAGAACTTTCCTTCCTTCTTATGGAGACAGGTGGACAGAAACTTTGCTGCTGGCTTCTCAGACCTTTAATTTCTCATCTTAAAGAAATCCCATTAATTCCTGGTCTTCCTTCTCTCTAACTTTTGGGAACTGGTCAAATATCCCTCATTTCTTCTTCTTCTGCCTCAAATCATGTCCAGTCAGATGCGGATCTCATGGAAGATATATCTATAATAATCAGCAGTGGTCCATTGCTTCATTTTCAGGAATGCAAAACCATCATCTTGTCACTGTGTTGTGAGATTACGGCAGTGTCTTCAGTGCAGGCATTTAAACCCAAGCTAGGCCACTGTTCTTGTCCTATGCCCTCACACTGTGCAATGCAGGTGCCTGAAGGTAGCAAAGGTGGATCCCACCCACTCTGTCTCATTTCCAGCATCCCACTGCCCTTGACTTTCTATATGCATCCAGTAAGTATGATAAAATAGTAACTGGTTCTTACAGATACATGGCTGTTCAGCACTGGGTTGTGGAAGAAGCAGGACCAATTATCAGGCCAGTCGGCAGTTATATGTACACTTCTGCAACTATCTCTTTCTGCAGAAGATATGAGAACAGGGAAGAAAGGAAGTTTCTTTAGGAAGACTAGAGTGAACTCGGGACCCTATATATTATGTCATTCACCACATTTGGTGAAAGTGGAAGAGCTAAATACCCCATTGTGGGATGGGTGACAAGGCATCTGTGCTTGGTGCAGTTTGGCTTTAATAAATTGCTTTCCTTGTCTTTCCATTTATACTCCCTGCAGACAGGCATAAAGTTCACTGTGAAGTAAATGGAGTTTTGAAATGATTGCTGACTATGTCTTCATACGGATACATATTTTCATGGAATTATTCCACAAAATTTTTTTTTCTTCTTTAGAGTTCATTGCCTAAGAGCAATACTGTTTTAGTTAAGGGCAAAAATGAAAAGCCTTTGTACAGCTGTAATGATCTAATCTACATGTGTTTAACTACTCCAGGAAATACCTTGCATGTTGCCTCACACTTTGAAGCACTTCATAACATGCTATAATATTTGTAGTCCAAAAAAAAGGGTTTTTATAAACCTCTTTCTTTAAAATCCTCTCAAGCTCTTATTGTCTCAACTCAGTGGTTTGTTGCACAAGAACTCTCTTCTTCATTGCTCTTCCATCTCAGCTATAATTCAGGCCCTCTGCATCCAGCTTGCTGCCCTTCCACCAACTGTAAACCAGTACTGGTGTCACAGGACCAAACACTGCCCAGCCCTTCTTACTACTGGAAACAAACACAGAGTGTAGACAAGTTACTGGCTGTTCTCCCATGAGCTTTTGTATAGTGAATTATTCCTGCCTAAATGGTGCACCTTCAAATTGTCCCTACTGACCTTCATCTTGGTTCTCCCCCTGCTCAAGTCATTCCTCCAAGTTACCAAAGTAATTTCGAGCTTCAGCTCTATCTTCCACCATTCTGGCAGTCCCTCCCTCCTTGGAGCTGGACAGGCAACTGCAGAAACCTTGAAACAGCCTTCCATCCTGACAGTGAACTATGAACTATCAGATTATCGCTTCCCAAGTAGCTTTTTTTCACCTTTTAATTTTCTCATCTATGTCCCATTTCCCTAGTTTGTTGTGAGGATATCACTTGAAATACTACCAAGACCTCCTTCAAATCAAGATACTCTTCTGTATAGAGAGTAGGCAAATTTATTCAGAATGAAAAACTGTTTTCTTTCTTTTGCTGCTGTCTTTTAGGTGCCTGCAAATACTAATTTAAATCATTAAGCATTAGGTAATTTTTTTTTTTTTATCCCCCCACCCCCCAGTGCTTTTATTATTTTCCATGGCAATTAAGCTTAGGAAAAGACTTCACTGTTTGGGTGCAAAGATGACACTCAACATAGGACCTTCCAAATTTTTCTTTTATTAGTAAAATCAGTACAAGCTCCTTAAAGTAACAATTTTTACAGTTGTTAAGGTCAGTTTTTGTCATATATGGTTGAAAAAATTGAAACTGTATCAGCTAAGCAGAAGGGAGATCAATGATAGCCAAATTTGAAGTTATGAAAAGACCTCTTGAACAGAAGAAGGGATTGCACAGTACTACTTATTCCTGCTTTTCAGAACTACAGTACTAAGGGACAGAAACTAACCTTGGGCTTGTAGGCAGCTGTTTTCTGCTCCTACTTTTCTATGTGTCTTCTGGTAAGTCATTTAACCTTCTTCTGCAGCAGGCCTTCTGCCTATATGACGGACATAATGATGATCACTATTTTCTTTTAATGTGCTTTACCAGAATTAAAGATGAAGAACATTCCTTAAGTGGTAAGGTGTTATTTATGAACTACCTTCCCTGAGTAGGGGAAAGTGAAGTTTTAGAAAATGGAATGGTTAATAACCCCACCAAAATGGGGTTCATGCATCCTTTATAACAAAGAATGCATGAAGACCTAAGGAGTTTCAGAGTTCTTTGTTCTGCTGATAGAGGAAAATGAAGATGTAATGTATGCCTTTGACTCCTCTTTCATTTTACCAGCTATCTCATGCAACCTTTACTTGCTCAAAAGAAATAAGCACATAAGAATTGCATTCTTAGCTGGAAATAAATTAAAAAAAAAAAAAAAGACATGCTGTGAAGTTCTGCTGCACCATATCCCCTTCTTCCACAAACATGAACTAGAAATCAAGATTTATTCATTTCAATGTCACTTTTCTTAAAATTATTTTTTGCCAGAAAATTTAATTTAAGTGTAGATCTTTTCTAGACCTTTATCACAGAAGATAGGCTGTCATCTCAGGAAACAGCAAGCAACATACACAGCTACAGTGATCCTACGGAAGAGAGCAGAACAGGTTAAGCTATGTGACCCTTAACAATTACACTTTTCCCAAGAAGACACATGAATAATAAATCAATTTTAAAAAGATTCCCTGTAATAGTAAGTCAGTTACATATATTTTATGACTTCTTGTGAAAGAACATTAAAAAAAAAAAGGGGAAAGAGAAGAAACAAAATAGCTACAGATGAGCCTTGAACAGACCTGTCTCTACCCCCCAAATATTTGATCATATTTTATTTACATTCTCTGGACTTGAACACCATCAGACCATGCTGTCCCATCACATCCATTCATATTCTTCAAAAATGTGAAGTAGCTGCTGAAACAGGAAACTAAAGCTTGAAATTTGAAGCGGAACTTTCCTTGTGTATTTCCCAACACATGCCTGGAGGTGGTCTTCCTCTAAAGAATTCATCAAAGCTATACAATTAAGTGGTAACACTTTTAAATCCCATTTGCTAGTGTCACTAAGTTCAAATCAGTAATGAAAGCAGTCTTTAAGCACCTGACAGAATATGTAGACAGACCTGTTTCCACATGCTTGTATTTCTAATGTACTTCAAAGAGGAGAGTCTTCTGCTAGCATATGTCCTGTATAAAGCAATTAGTATTCTGGAGTGCTAACCTGTGAGATGTGAAGCACTTCTGTACAGGGGAGGTGGCTTCCATCTGCAAATGAAAAAAAGCTAGCATTGTGTTTGAATACCCTCAGCAGAGCCTCAGTATTTATTCTTTCTTAATTTTCTTTATTGACATATGCTGTGAATTACACATATCAGTACTGCTCTTAGCTTTGCTGTAACAGTCAAAGTGGAAGTCCATTTCTAATGTGTTGTTCTTTCACACTTCCCTCTCCTTTTAATCTATTAAATTCTCCATTATTGCCCTCCAATATAACAAACCAATTAGATCTCATTTTAGACATGTTCACTTCTGCTCTTGCATTCATTTCCCAGGCATACACGCTCATTATCAATTATTTTCATCATCTTATCCACCAATTTTGGAAAGAGGCCACTATGATGGTTGGTCATATCCTTCTACATTTCTTATTTAGCTCAAGAGTTTTTCTCAAGATTTGTTTCCAGTTCTGGTTTTGGGTGACAGTGCAGTATATTGGCATTAAACTTTGGGTCAAAGACCATTCTCTTGATATTTCTCACTATTCTGTCGTAGAATCTGGACTATAACATCCAAACTACTTTTAAAATCCATTACCAGATCAGTAGGTTCCAGCTGAAATGTTGTTTCTCACTTCAGTATGTATGCTAAAAATTTTCAAATGTCTTTCCTGCCTCCCACTGATTCACAAATGTTACTTTAAGAAGAATCTTTCATTTAAATATGGATCATCTTTATAATGGTCCATCCTATTTTAATAGAGTGGTATCCTCAAACATTGACAGTATACAACAGAGCTTCAAGAAAATATTGTACCATGAATGGGTTACTCTCCAAAACAAGACCATATAACTCAATGAGAACATGAAGAGCATATTCCCATATTCCATATAGGTTTAGTTGTATTTTAATGCTTTTCAGAATCTGGACAACAGGAGTAAGACTTCACTACATGATCAGATGGCTCTATCTGTATGCACAGCAGTTGCTCAGCAGAACATTTGTGTCTCTAGATTACAGCATGATAACCTGGGAAACAAAATGCATCCCCTGATCCACACCACACCAGAGTGGAGCTTTCAGTTACACTTGCAACACCACACTAAGGGTTTAGGTAGCGAACAACTACTACCACATAAGTTTGAGTTATCATCTAAATATTTTCATCATAAAAAAATACCAGCAAACATTTGCATCTACAGTGTTATGCATCCAGATCTATAGCTCAGCATATATTATAAAGTGTCAGGATAATAAACTCATGTTGGGCAAGATTATTTCTGCCAGGTGCTTGATATAAGTGTTTTATATTTCTCAAGGCATAATCTCCACATTTGCAGTTAGTGAGTAGCCTCACTCAGATTTCCACAACAGAGACAATCATATCTTAAGAAGTAAATATAAATCAACCACACTAAATCTTTTCACAATCAAGTGATGAAACAACTCAACTCCTTGTCTGTTATGAAGAAAGATTACAGAGCTCTTGTAAAAGCTCCAAGCTTCCTGTTCCAAGACTGATTTGCAGTTTAATGATGTTCCTTCCCCTCTTTGAGCAAGCTCTTCGGACAGAATTAAAAAAGTTAATCCAAAAAGCCCTCCCAAGACTAGCCAACTCTATCATGGTATTTCTTGTTATAAACAAACTTTTGGAATTACAGATCAAAACTTGATTTCTATATTGTTCTTTCTCTCCCCAAATTAAACTTGTTCTTATCCTTCAAACTCACTCTATACAGTTATCTTTGAGGGATAAATTATTGTTTCCATTATACATACAAATATCATAATTGTAATGATAGTGTAAATAAACTGTAAGTGCACATTCCATCTAGTCTTATTTTGGTATGCATTTGCTTGCAGTATTTTGTTAGAGACAGTGCTGACACACTGCCTACTAATTAAAATATCACTCACCTACACATAGGGGTCACACCTGGCCTGCCCAAAGGAAATGAAGAGTCTTTTTTCCTCCTTTTGGACTCACGTGTCTGTTTTGAAAGTAAACCTAGGCTTAGATGAATCCTTCTTTTAACAAGAGTCTCTAACACAAAGAATTTCCCTATCCTTTATTGGTCCTTTTTTATTATTCTATATTTTTCAGAAAGACTGGTTCAGTTCTTTTCCCCTTCTTGCTAAAGTTTCCTACTTCCTTTCAAGATAGGCATAAAAACCCCAACAATCTCTTATTTTTCTGTGCCGTGTTCTTTTTCTTCTTCAACAGCTGGAAAAAGAATCATTAGTAGCATCAGCGATGACGATATAAAAGGTAACAGAAAACCATATTTGTGCTTTCTCTGTTAGGCTAGAAGTCATTTTAGCACCTCAAGTTTTCCCATCCAGAAAAACTTGTATCAGAACTGCCCAGCTCAGACTTTGCAGTCATAGATTGAATTAATGTTCAGACATATTTTTAGGTGTTCTTCCAGATACAGCTTTTCTCAGACCTCCTCTTTGACTTCTTTCTTTTCCCAGTTTACCCAGCCAGAGGGCATTGAGTCTTTCAATTATTGCTTCTTTAGGGTGAGGGTTTCCATCTCTTCTGACATCAGAGACTGTGACAATCTAGAAGGTCCATTACTGAGAACTCTTTCCTAACGCTGATATTATTTTCATCTGCAAAACTCATTAGACACCTTAGTAAGGGCCAAGAAGTCCACACCTATACTAGATTGTATTTAAATTTGCCAAGGAAGAATAACTTATCCTAAGATAATAGCAATTGTCTGTTATTAAAATGTCTCCCTTCTTCATTTGTATTCCCTTTGTGATGCCTTCTGTTTTTCATTTTCAGACTTCTGTCAGATAGTCTCATAAACAAAGTGAAATACTATTTTACTAGTTTTCTAAAATACCTCAAAGTCTATGTAAAATGGAAAAAATAAGTCTGCAACAAAAAAGCAAGATATTTAAAATAGAATGGACCACTACCAATTTCCTTTGCTGTCCTGTACTTCACCTAAAAAAAAAGGGGGAAGAAAAAAACTAAATAAAAGAGGAATACATTTTCCTTTCCTTTTTTCTTCATAGTAGAAGATTCAAAGATTAGATAGAAGAGCAGTAGAACAAATAGCACTTCTACAGACCTTAAGAAAAGTACCTATAGGGAAAACAACAATTCTCTGCAGACTTCTTAGACAAAAAAGTATTCAACAGACAAAACCTCTGAACAGGCTGCCAGCAAGTGCCCCTTGCTAAAGAACTATCCCCTTAACCCCAGATGCACCCACCCCTCCCTGTGGAAGCTAACGCTTCCCTCAACATCCTTTTGGTAGACCAAAACTCAGCAGCAAAAGTAAACTCTCCAGATTGCAGGAGTAGCCCTAGTAAGGGCATGAGCTTATATAAAACTGGTGGATCCACAGGTGGGGGTTTGGATGAGGGCCTCAGCTGGGATTGGTCAGGGCCATTAAGGCTTACTCAGGTCCTGATATAGAGTAAATAAGAATATAGAGAATTCAGCCAATTTCAGAATTAGTAATTACGAAACAAAAGACATTACTAGCTTTGTGTGAATTTCAAGACAAGCATTTGAAGATGCTTGGATGAGATACTGTAAGTTCTGAAGACTGTACTTTAATAATTTGAATATGTAAAGCCTGGTGGAAAACTGCCTAGAAAAATGAATTCATTTAAAAAATCACTTTAAATCAATTTAAAATCACACAAAATCAATTAAAAAAATAAAGTATATTTCCACCTGTTTTTGTACACTGTTCTCTAAGCTATTCAGCCAGTAACCACAGGCACATCTTCACGTGGCCTAGGAAATATGCTTACACAAAGGCTTCCAGAAGACCAAAATCTTTTTCCATCACATCAAGAAGCCATGCAAAAGAGTACGCTGAAGTAGAAGAGGAACTCTTAGTACTTGCACAGACCTATTTACTGGTTCAGTGCGTATTTGTTCCTTAGTTTTTAACAAGAAACCAAACACAGGTCACTGGATAATTTTTCAACTAGGATCCAAATAATATGACCTCATCTACTTTTTTTCCCACACTATGACCCTATCACACAAAAGTTTTCATAGGAGAAAATACTCCAGAGTATTTTGATTAGAGTTGGTAACCAACCACCAAATTGCAAAGAAAAGCTGATGATAAAAACAATATGACCTCATCCTGGCAGCAATGTTATTTGATCAAAGCATGTCAGAGATGAAGAACTAACACATGAAACTTTCCAGTAACTTTGACTCCACCTTCATCAGTGGTGAGTGAGTCAACTTCCAACAAATATATTACCATATCATCATGACCAAAATAACCTTCATATGACTGATAGACTGCCTCTGAAAGGACAGTTGATTTTGATCCCTCAAGTAATTTAGAGGGTTGTATTCCCCCAGTACCTTGAAGAAGTTTTCAACAAGTACATGGTCAGATCACAACATCCTGTATGCTAGTCTGATTTTTTCAGCACATTCAGGCTATTCAGTAAATAAGCATTTGAAATGTAATAGTTTAGAGATAGGAAGGGAAAAAAAGGCACCAATAATAACAATCACCAGGGCCATTAATCTCCTCAAAGCTACCTGCCAGATCTTGGCAGTAGAAGCAACAGCCTTGGGTTTTTGGAAAGGACAGAAATACAGTACTGTGGCTGATTACTTCTCCAGATACATTGGTTTGGCTGTACTTATATAGACCTCACTGGCACACATTGTCCACAAAGTAAATACTTGAGAAACATGAAGTCCTCATGTCAGATAATGGGCCTTTAAAACAATCAAAGTATTTACAGAGACCTTTTACATTCAACATTGTTGTCATAGTTTATTTTGCTCCCAGAGCAACAGAAAAAAGGGTAGAGATGAGAAATGCATGAAAAAAACACAGATTAAAAGAAAAACAAACCCCACAAACCTTCTGTAAAAATTAATGGGTTGATATAAAACACTTCTAGCCAGTCAACAACCATTGCACCTGGATCTGCTCCTGCAGAATTTCTCATGGTAGGAAGATTAAAGATGATTCTATCCATGGCACCCAGACAGCCTTAAACTAAATA
Organism: Megaceryle torquata; assembly: GCA_024611175.1. Classification (NCBI taxonomy): domain Eukaryota; kingdom Metazoa; phylum Chordata; class Aves; order Coraciiformes; family Cerylidae; genus Megaceryle; species Megaceryle torquata. The sequence goes on along the minus strand of JANIJG010008938.1, from coordinate 19,093 downwards.
TTCCAGCTCAAAGGAATGTTGAACATGAGAAGGTGAAATAAAAATCCATCAACAACAAATGTCAATGCTTGGCACAGAGCAAAACCACCGCCTGACCTGAGATCAGGGACTGGAGCTCTCAAACATGTGAAGCTATTCAGAATTCAGCAGATATTCCTAACATCCTTTTGGTGAGCATTCAGAAGGATTTCTTTGGAGGATCTGGACTCATCTGCAGTATTTTCCAGTTCAATAAGGAGAGAATCAATAATCTATTTGAATTCCCTAGTGAAAAGTAAACTGCCTAGGAGTCTTCCCACAAGGCCACATTGAAGTATCCTCCTAAATAACTGATCTTAAAACACCTTTCTATGCCTATGCTCCATATGTATGTGCACGTGTGTTTGTGTTTCAGAAATGTTGATTTGTCATTTTAAGTTTTAATGTGACTGCCAGACAGAACCAGGATATGTTGTAAGTTTAGGATAATAAACAGGGCAATTTCAGGAAAGAGTTTTTCCTAGCAGCAGCATGAGCCACGTTCTTATTTAAAGCATCAGATTACACCAAATATTTCATTTTGTATGAGATCACCCATATCAAAACATTACCATTTTCTAAAACAAAATACTGGTTTTCGTATTGGGAAATGTTTATGTTATATTCTATCAACCTGGGCTGATGCAGCATCTTGCACTATGAGAATCTTGGTTTTCTGCCTGGTGACAGAGGTCTTTCTTGGTTTTGAACTGTCAAACACAAGTACTTCTTGAATTGAATATACAGTCCAATCCCAGAGTACAGTTATGCCATGTCTGTCACTTTATAAAACAAATTAATCTGTAAAGATAGACTCTTCAAAACCCTAAGAGAAAAGAACACCCTAATACATCTGCATATAGATGTGGAGGTTGAAGGCCTGCATGATTTATCTTCTTTCATCAGGTTTTCTTCGTATGAAAACTTTCCTCACTATGAAACAAATTATTTCATCAAATATTAAACTACAATATTACTAAAAATATAAAAATTAAACAACAAAAATGAAATAATAAAAATGAAACTCCAGTAAGAGGTGAAATAGAAGCAGGTGCCATTTGCCCATGCATCTCCATTGTCTGCAGTTTGATAGGAGTTTCCTGATGTGTTGCCTGAAGCTCCATGCTCTTCCAGAGCAGTTGTGCAGGACCATCAGAGGGTTATCCATGGACAGGATGAGCTTGATGCTTCCCCAGCTCCCCACTTTCTGCCTGTGTTTTGCAGAATTCTCCTTATTTAGGAGAATGCAAAATTCTCCTTATTTAGGTGTGCTGTGCTTATCAAAACTGGGTTTGCAAGGAATGCAGATACAACAACACCCACTTTGTAGTCCCAAAGTTGGCCGAGTCAGCTACTTGTTCAACACAGTCAAGACACATTCAGAAGCAGAGTAGTCATATAAACAGCTTTACTGATGAAAATGCAAGTGCCCATAAACCTCCAGCACTTTGAGGCTAGTCATCACTTTAGTGGATGAAGATCTGAAGTTTAACTCTAGTTATTTCCAGGAACAGTTAGAAGAAGAGCTTGATAAACTGAATCCCATGGTGGATGAAAACTGGAAAAACATATGCTCCCTCTATAATTGTGAATAAAATCTGCCCCTGCTCTTGAAAGATAAGAGGAAGACATTTTCATTATGAAGAAAAAAAAAATTTGAAGTACTACTTCTAAAGGACTCAGTAAAGCAACTCCACACTTACAATAACTTGAAGAAGTAAAATCTTTGCCTCTGATTGCAGCAGTGATAAGATCTCCCCTCTAATTTTGTTCTGTTTGTTGGACTTTATTTCACTTGAAAATAAAACGTGTAGTTACTTGGGATCTACATGATACATATTTACCAAATTAATTTGCTACTCAGTATTTCCAGTTCAGGAGATTTGCTGAGGTTTTTGGCTCTGACAGGTGTCCCTGAAAGGAGTGCAGCTTCAGTAGAAGTCCATATCTTGCCAAAAATCATAGTTTCATAGGCCCAGAAAATACTGAGGCTGAATGTTATCATCCTAGGCTCCCTTTCAAGGTCTCCCAAAGGAATAGGGAGCTGGCATGAGGGTGGGAGGGAAAGGTTCCAGAGAATCTTTCCAACTGTAGGTGGGCTGATGAGTGTCCTGGACATGCCACTTTCCTCATGCAGGGCCACACATAAGGTTCTCCTCTCTCCTAATGTCAGTGCCTACATAGGCATGGGAAGGGCCAGTCTCTCTTTCAAGACTGGGGAGTGCACTCACATGCTCTCTCTGTTCAGAGGCACACAGAAGGAAGTTGAAGGAGCAAGAAATTCCTTACCAGTCTCATCAAGATGTGTTTGTATATATTTTCAGAAGACTCTATTATGTCTTGTTATGTCAGTTATTCCATAACATTATTTAACCAGGTTTTATCATTTTAACACCATAAATTCGTGTACCAGGAGGAAAAGAAATTCAGAAACTTATCAGGTCCACATTGGGAACCAAAGTACTTACTGTTTCTCACCAAAGTTAGACACATGGCTATTTCCGTGTCAGCCAAATCAATGCTTAGACATCCGAAAGAGAAGTCTGAGAGCTTATTTCTGTCAGCAATCTGAGGGTTAACACAGGTTGGTTATACTCACACATTTATGTGTATAGTTTTTATATATACATAAAACTACATTACACTATATATATATATGATACCTGCATTTCTTAAAGAAACATCCAACCTGTCATCAGCTGAATGCCTAACATACGCGTATATATTACTTGCCTAGAAGAGAATCTGCATGGGAGTACTGGTATACAAGCACAGTGTATTTTGTATTTCTGTAGATTACCTCACCTCCCTCTGTTTCCTCCAAAATCTTGGTAGAAGAGGAAATTAAGGGAGACAAACTGAACTGTGATGCTGCCTGTCACAGTTTTAAGCCCGCCTGGGGCCTCAGGGGAGTCTGGCTGTTCTTACTCCTTCTCTGCCAACCAGACAGTAACGGCCCACTGCTTTTATTCATTACCATGAATGTAATGCACTAAATTTAACAAGTAACACACTCAGCGGGAATTTATTGGCCTTTTGCAGCATGATTGCAAGGTAGGATATGGATATGGATTCCAATTACTGCTGACACCCAGATAAGAGGAACAAAGCCTATATATGATTATTATTAATCAAGGGTGATATCTGGTATTAGGAAGAAAAGAAAAACAAAACAAGAATAATTTAAAAATACTTAACTGAGTATTTTTTCTATCAAAATATCGGTTGTTCCAAATAAAATTATGCTGGTATTTTCTAGCTAGGAATAATAAAAAGGATAGCATATTATACAAAAATGGCCAGAAAGAAAAGGTAAATAAAAATTGTTGTTGTTTATAAAATGGCATGCAGAAAAATCACATCCCAGGAAATGTAATAAACTGTGAAAAGTTAAAAAAAAAAAAAAAAAAAAAAAAGCATACGCTCCCAGCTATAGAAGTATTCATAATAACTAAACAAAAAAAAAATTCCATATAATAAATATATTCCAGAAAGCTG
>JANIJG010008936.1:0-86530 GCA_024611175.1 Megaceryle torquata | reverse complement strand
CTCGGTGATGCCTGATGACAGGACAAGGGACAATGGGTGGAAGCTGAGGCATAGGAAGTTCCATGTAAACATGAGGAAGAACTTTTTCACTGTGAGGGTGACAGACACTGGAACAGGCTGCCTGGGGGACTGTGGAGTGTCCCTCTTTGGAGGTATTCAAAATCTGCCTGGACGCATTTCTGTGTGATCTGGTCTAGGTGACCCTGTTCTGGCAAGGGGGTTGGACTGGATGATCTTTTGAGGTCCCTTCCAACCCCTAACATTCTGTGATTCTGTGATTTCTTCCTTAGGCTTTTGGGCCATGTAAGCACCATGTATTATATCAGTTATGAGGCTTTGACATTCCTTTTTTTGAAATAAGGAACTGAAAGTGTATTTGTAGGAGGAAATGGCTAATTTAGTTAAGGGCATAAGATTAATATATCCTCCCCCTATGAAAATATCTTGTGATTTTTAATAGCCATTAAACCCCCAAAGGATCTAATTTCTTAAGATTTAACTCAAATGACTTGTTCTGCCTGTAGTAAATGGTCAAGTACTCAATAGATCTGCATTAGCTTGGTAATGATCCTGCTGGTATTTGAAATCATGGCTAGACTAATCTGAGGTGTATGGCTTAAACAACTAAGCTATTGCCTGTTGTCTCTGTTTTTCATTTGACTTGGTAGCTTCCTGAGGTCCTGAATTCATCCTTGAGGATAGTTCTTAGCATTAAGTGACCTGTCATGACTTACCTATGTGACATTTAAGTGGGGTAAAGAAGGAGTGCTCAAAATGCCTGACTGAAACCAATTAGCTTGACCCATCACATCACATTTCAATGTCATTTTCGCATGTATGGTTTAGTTATTTATATGTTGCCATCTGTTTTCTTTGTAAAGCTTCAGATATTGAACAAGATCCAACTTTAGCCCAAGGTTAACATAAACAGCAAATAAGGATATTCCTAGTACCTGTCTAGAAGCAGTTTACTGACATGCCCTGTTTCTGACAATAATTTTATAAGCTTTTGAAAAAATGAATTTAAAAAAGTGTTGGCATGAGAAATGACAAAATTCAGCCTTTTTAAAAAACCAAACTGTCATATGCTGCTTTAAAATAATCAGTTGAAATCAAATACACTAAATTAGTGCAAAGGACAGGAAAAGTGAGTCTAGCCTCTGCTAAAATGAGTGATAACTTATATAAAATATACATGTCCTAAGAGGGAAGGAAGTAAACATCTACATTTTCTTCCTAGGCAGTGACATATTGTTCCCAATGAACAAATGGCACTTGAGTCACAGAGATCCATCTTGCTGTCTGCACTGCCTTTCTGTAGAGCATCATGTTGAGTTTCATGGGGTGGACCTTTCTTTTGTGAGAAGAAATGTTACTGAACTTGTCAGAGGCTGTGAAGAGCAGCAGCAAGATGTGCTGTCAATCAGGGACTGGGTCTCATATGCATCCTCCTGAACAACCCTGTCTCTCTGGCACACTGTCCCTCTGCAAGTCAACCTGTGAGACAGCTACTGGAGTGGGTCAGTGCCTCCAAAGCACTCATTTTCTGAGATCATGACAGCATTGATCATTTCAGCAGAGTTGCATTATTAATCACATCTGGGATACGAGGAATCCTAGGGTGGGAGAGGGAAATCTCCCCTGGGTCATTCCTGCAAATTATGTACCTCTGTCCATGATACCCCTTCCCTTCCCCGGGAAAAGCACAGCATGATTGTCTCTCCCACGTGCTGCAAAGCCTCCTTCTGTCAAAACAGATCTAAACAGTGCTGCACAACAAATCACAGCAGTCACTTACATTAACTTCATGAGTTACACAACTAACATGTTCATGCAAATGTTGTTTGCAGAATATTGGAGATGATGCCAGCCAGACACTTGGCACCAAGACCCAATGTGGGAGATTAAGATCTTTCTAGGCTCATTTCTAACATTCATTATTTTCACATTTAATAAGAAAATTGATGTGACTTATCAGTGAGACTGGTAAGTCAGATAGTATGGAAACAGTGCAGAAAACTGAATAGCCTGTCAGTTACATGTCTGCAACACCCTTACACTCCCTGAAAACAACTTAGAAATAGAGTTATTCATCTGAATTTATCCAGTGGTCCTTGGGTCTCATAATGGTAGTTGGAAGTGGCTAAAATACTATGCACTGCTTGTTGCTGGATCTGGATACAAGTTAGAGATCAGTTAAGCAAACTGGATATTCACAAGTCCATGGGCCCTGATGGGATGCACCTGTGAGTGCTGAGGGAGCTGTCAGAAGTCATTGCTGGGACAATCTCCACCAACTTTGAAAGGTCGTGGAGAACAGGAGAGATGCCTGAGGACTGGAGGAAAGCCAATGTCACTCCAGTCTTCAAAAAGGTCAAGAAGGAAGACCCAGGAAGCTACAGGCCATTCAGCCTCACCTCCATCCCTGGAAAGATGATGGAACAGCTCCTTCTGGGCATCATCTCAAAGCATGTGGGGGAAAAGAGGGTTATCAGACGTAGTCAGCATGCGTTCACCAAAGGGAAGGCATGTTTGACTAATCTGATAGCCTTCTATGAGAATGACTGGATGGACAGATGAAGGGACACCAGTGGATGCTGTCTTCCTTGACTTCAGCAAGACTTTTGATACCATCTCCCACAGTATCCTCATAGGCAAACTTAGGAATTGTGGATTAGATTAATGGACAGTGGGGTGGATTGGAAAATGGCTGAAAGATAGAGCTCAGAGGGCTGTGATTCGTGGAACAAAGTTTAGTTGGAAGTCCATAACAAGTGGTGTTCCCCAGGCATAAGTACTGGGTCCAGTCCTGATCAATAAAAAGATGGCATATGCTTGTCAGGATCCGAGGGTTTTGCAGGAGTGTAATTCAATTTGTTTGATGATTCTGTTGTCGTGATTTTAAAATCTGTTACTTAACCCTTTTGATTTGGATGTCCATAACTATACACAATTGTAAAAAGCCCTAAAAGTAAAATTCTGCCAAAGCCAAGCCAATAGGGACCACAGATGGGTTTTGTTACATTAACTAACGTGGTTGAAATAGAAGAAAAATTTTCAGATGACCAAATTCAAGTCAAAAGAAATAGCAAAGTTGCTCAGAGTTTAGTTCTTTTTATACTGTTGGCTTTCAAGGTTTGCCTTTTTTTTTTTTTCTAGTTTGACCTATAAACACTTTCCAGTGGAGTGATGTGTTTAGGAAAAACAAGTAATATATAGAATATGATACATCATGATACATTATTTTACTCTTAATAACTTCTTGCGAACTTTATCGAAGTAATCTTTGGATCCCTAAGGGTTCATAGACTGTATTTCCAATACCTCAGTCTCCAAAGTCTCCAGTACAACACTGGTTACAAAAACACATATGAAAAGGCCTGTGTGATAATATTGTTCTTCCTCTAACTAAACCATGATTCTTGTCAGTAAATACCTCATAATGAGTGCAAGAGTTAAACTTGATTTAAGAATTAATGCATTGAGGTCTTCCCAGCTGGGGATGGAGAATGTATTGAAAGCTTATGGGTGAGAATTAAGGGGCATGCAAATATAGGTGAAACTGCTGTAGATGTCTACTACAGACCACCAAACCAGGAAGAGGATGTTGATGAGATTTTCTACAGGATGCTGGAAATAGCCTCAAGATTACATGCCCTGGTGATCATGGGTGACTTCAGTCACCCTTTATTTGCTACACAGCAAGACATACTCAGTGCAGAAGGCTCTTCCAATATCTGCATCAGGAAGTTATCATGGATGCATTGCAAGTGCTAGTGAGGGTGTTCTACTGGACCTTGTATTAATGAACAAAGAAGGTCTGGTTGGGGATGTGAAGGTTGAGGGCAGCCTTGGTGGTAGTGATCACGACATGGTAGAGTTTAGTATCATACAAGGAAGAAGCAAGACAATAAGTATGATTGCAACCCTGGACTTTAGGAGAGCTAACTTTGTCCACTTCAAAGACCTGCTTGGGGGAATCCCTTGGACTAAGGCTCTGGAAAGTAAGGGGGCCCAAGAGAGCTGGTTGATATTCAAACGTTACTTCCTCCAAGCTCAAGACAGGTAAGTAAAGTAAAAAATCAAGTAGAGGAGGCAGGAGACCAGCATAGATGAGCAAGGAGCTGCTGAAAAAACGCAAGTGAAAGAGTCAAGTTCACAGCATGTGGAAAAAGGGACTGGTCTCTTGAGACAATTATAGGAATGCTGTTGGGGTATGTAGGGATGCAACAAGGAAGGCCAACCCCCTCTTGGAATTAACTCTGGCCAAAGAAGTAACAGAGAACAAGAAGGGCTTCTTCCAATACATCAATAGTAAAAGATTAAGGAAAATGGGGGGCCACTGCTGAATGATGCGCGAGCTCTGGTGACAGACGATGGAGAGAAGGCAGGGTTACTGAATGCTGCCTTTGCTTCAGTATTCACTGTTAAGACCAGCCCTCAGGAATCCCTCACCCTAGAAGAAAGAGTGAAAGCCTGGGGGGAGGAAGTCTCTCCCTGGTCGATGAGGATTGGGTTAGAAATAACTTGGGTAAACTGAACACACAGATACATGGGCCCTGATGGGCTGCACTCAGGAGTGCTGAAGTAGCTGCTGATGTTGTTGCACTACCACTCTCTGTCATTTCTGAAAGATCAGGGAGAACAGGTGAGGTGTCTGAGGACTGGAAGAAAGGCAGCGTCACTTCAGTCTTCAAAAAGGGCAAGAAGGTAGACCCTGGTAATTACAGACCAATCAGCCTCACCTCCATCCCTGGAAAGGTAATGGAGCAGCTCATTCTAGAGATATCTCAGCACATGGAAGAAAGATTATCAAGAATAGCCAGCATTGATTTACTGAAGTGAAGTCATGTCTGACTAATCTTATAGCTTTCTATGATGGTGTGACTGAATGGGTAGATGCAGGGAGAGCAGTGGGTGCTGTCTACCTTGACTTCAGCAAGGCTTTTGATACTGTCTCCCATAACATCCTCATGGGTAAGCTCCAGAAGTGTGGGTTAGAAGAGTGGGCAGTGAGATGGGTTGAGAACTGGTTCAACAATAGAGCTCATAGGGTCGTGATCTACTAAACTGGGAGGAGTGGCTGATACACTGGAAGGCTGTGCTGCCATCCAGCAAGATCTGGACAGCTGGGTAAAAGCAAACAATGAAGTTCAACAAGGACAAGTGTAGAGTCCTACACATGGGGAGGAACAACACCATATATCACTACAAGTTAGGGGTAGACCTGTGGAAAACAGCTCCACAGAGAGGGACCTTGGTGTCCTGGTTGATAAGAAGTTACCCATGGAACAGCCTTGTGCCAGGCCAGTGGTATCCAGGGGTGTTATGCACCCCAGAAGGGTGTGGCCAGCAGGTCGAGGGAGATTCTCCTCCCCCTCTACTCTGTGCTGGTGAGACCACATCTGGAGTATTGTGTTCGGTTCTGTTCTCCACAGTTTGAGAGACAGGGAAATACTAGAGAGAGTCCAATGGAGAGCTATGAAGATGATGAAGGGGCTGGAACATCTCTCTGCTGAGGAAAGGCTGAGAGCCCTCGGGTTGTTTAACTTGGAAAAGAGAAGACTGAGAAGGGGATCTGATCAATGTTTACAAATATCTGAAGGGTGGGTGACAAGTAGGAGGGGCCAGTGCCTTTTCAGTGGTGCCCTGTGATAGCACAAGCTGAAACACAGAAGTTCCACCTCAACATGAGGAAAAACTGTGAGAGTGACAGAGCCTGGAACAGGCTGCCAAGAGAGGTTGTGGAGTCTCCTTCTCTAAAGACTTTGAAGCCCCACCTGGATCTGTTCCTGTTGTGGCCTGCCGTGGGTGATCCTGCTCTGTCAGGAGGCTTGGACTCAATCTCCAGAGGTCTCTTCCAACCCCTACCATTCTATGAATCTAATTGTTCTAAGCAGTCAGACTGATTTACTCATTGAACTTGAAAATTTCTTTACCTAACTGTCCTAATTTTTTTCTCATTCCTTTGCACCTATGGCCACCAAATGGGATACCCTTTTATTAGTTTCCATAATGGCCCTGAACTTTCTTTAAAATCTAGTGTAGTATGTTACCCAGAATGAGATACTGTACAAGATATAACCTTTACTGTGTAGGGAGAAATATCTTCCTCTTTCTGAATAGATTTATTCTACCTCTTCATCTGGGCAGTTTTAAAACTGAATTTCCTGCTTCTAGTTCTGTGCTGAAATCATTAGTGTGCACTTCACTTCCTTTTAAGAGTGTAACTGAAAGCCAGAGAGAGATTACCATTCTTAAACTCCCTTTTTATGTCACAAAATGACAGTGTCTGGGTGGTACAATTACCTGAGCTGGCCATTTTGGCACCTACACAGCTAATCTTCAGGTAAACTTTGTCAATAACTGCTCTCCAGCCTTTCTCTTCTTTTAAGCCAGCTTCTTGGGTTTTTTTATTGCTTTCTGAAAGATTTCAGTCTTACACAGCATGCTAAGTATGTTTAACCTGTTGGCCAGTTTCATCACCAACATGATGGGATAGCTAAGTTTTAGAAAGCACTGGGGAAAGAGACAACTGGTTGAGGAGAAGATCCCTACTAACTTCACTTGCAGGGGTGACTAAGGAGAGGGAGAAGTTAGTACTAGGGTGGCATCAGGGAATCTATTCAGATGGGCTTATGCCTTCTCTGGATTCTCTGCTAAATGTCAAACAAAGCTGCTCCCACTGTTAGATTCCTAATCCCTCTTAATGCATCCACCTGCACCTGAAGGCATGGGTTCCATTTCAGAGTGTGATGCATCTAAAAAGTCAAGCAACCATCCTACACAATGCATTGAGCTGAGTACAAGCTAATGCCATCATAATTTTGTTGATGGAAATATTCACAACAGTTTCAAGTACTACAGCCCTCTTCCTTTCAGTGTCTTAAAATGGTTAAAGGATGCTGTAAAAAGCCTGATCCCAGGGCAATGTTTGGTTAGTTGTCTTTATGTTGATATTTGTTGCTGGGCTGGAATACTGTTTTTTCCTCACCTGTAAAATCTTAAATAATTTCTTTCTATAGTAGCCATTATTTGCTCAGCCTACCCCTGCTTTACTAAAGATACCAGTCTTCATGTTCTTGCAGTAATTTTTTTTCTTTTAGAAAAGACAAAAATAAAGTAGGCTAAGAGTAAAACTCTTCTCATGTTGACTTGTGAAGACCATACTTGAGGAGCTGCTGAGTGAAGAAAATTATCCAGTGTTTCTCATGTACTAGCTATAAATCTATTGACCTACCTCAACAGTTGCTGTGTTAATCCACTGCTTAAGTAGGGATGCATCTTGTACCTTTTGCATGTGGTTTTGGTGTCTCCTGTGGGGTGCTTCAAAATAGGCTTTCAAGAACAACAGACTTGTCAGTCTCAGTAGAACTTCCTGGGAAGTATTTATTTTCTGGATCTAGATGGTTCAGGTTTTCTCTGGGTCTTTTTCAGGACAATGCCAGTGTAAAATCCTCTAGCAGCTTGGAACCCAACTTATTTTGTGATGAGGAAATCCCCATTAAGTCAGAGGAAGTGGTGACACACATGTGGACTGCTCCCTCCTTCTGTGCTGAACATGCATATTCGTCTGCTTCGAAAAGCTGCTCTCAAGGTATTTGCTTTTGTGTACATTGAGATAAAATTGAACAGATAACTGGGATGAGCAATCAGTGAGGAGGGGAACTGCTCTGTTACCTGATTGTGGAGGGTCTGTTGTTTGTGAGAAGGCACAGTACCGTTACATTGCAGTTAGTTTCCTGATGTCTTTATAGATATAAACCTCTCTCAGTGGTTTTATTCTTTTTTTCCTTGGCATTTTCTCCCTTTTTAGATGATTACTGTAAAAAAGATGTCATTTCTTCTGCTTTTGATCTCTTCCTGTTACCCTCATATGACTTGCCTCCTGTCTGAAAGGTTCTAGCACTCCAAGGAAGCAGCCTCGAAAGAGTCCCCTGGTACCTCGCAGTTTAGAGCCCCCTGTGTTGGAGCTGTCACCTGGAGCAAAAGCTCAGCTAGAAGATCTAATGATGGTAGGAGATTTACTAGAGGTATCCCTGGATGAGACTCAGCACATCTGGCGGATTTTACAGGCCACTCACCCGCCATCTGAGGACAGATTTCTTCATGTCATGGAGGTATGGAACTTGAAGAAATACTCTGGTATAGGAAGGAAAAAAAACCCAAACATGTTGTTATGTTGTTCTTTAAAAAGTCATGATCTTGAGTAGTTGATTGCTTAGTTCCTGCACATGTTTGTTTTTCAACTGGGAAATAGTAGATTCCAGAAAATAACAGAATAAGATATCAAAAAAAATGCCATAACACTGTCTTCCACAATTACCCATATTTAGAACAATTTTCTCAGGCAGTTCCATATGCAAACCTTATTTTAGAAAATAAGAGGTTAAGGAAGGAAATGCTGGCTTTGAGTATGCTTGGAATCTCCAGAAGAATTGTAGGAAACATTTAGGAAAATGAAAAGTCTATGTTTAGCTTGTATAATTTGATGCTTGTGTGTTGCTGAACTTTTGTTGTTACTGGGGAAGGAACGCTTGCTTTTTAGCAAAACATGGTTTGGTAATACAGGTAAGAAGATTCCTGTTCTTTCTCAGAACATCGACGTAGCAATTTTTCTTTATTAATACACTGTGAAGATGTGCTGATCACTGCTCAGCTGACCATGAGCGAGGCAGGCTTTTCTGCTGATTCTGAGGTCTAGTCCAGATCACTTAGCCTCATTCATGCAGTGGGTAAATGGTGTGTGTGAATGAGGGGAGTGCACTGGAAGAGAAAGGTTAACTCTCTTGAAGAGCTGTACTGGACCCCATCCTTTATTATCTGTCAGTTGAAGTGTCAGTTTGTGTGTACTTAGAGTATACGATTACTTTTTGGGTTGCTGAACTGCGCAGGAAATATATTGAAGATGATTGTTTCTTGACTTTTTGGTAGTCTACAGTGATATACTAAGGTCACATGCTGTTAATGGTGAGGCTAGATGAGCATATTAATCATTGTGTCTCATTTTCTGAGTGCCATCCGTGTACTACAGCGAAGTCAAAGTGTTGCCAAACTGCCATTAGTTAGGACAGTAGAAAAAAGGTGACTGCCTCCAAACAAATACTGCTTTACCATGTTTTGACCCAAGTACTTCACTTGATAAGCTTAATGTTCTTTTAATGTAATGGTTTTGGTATGGAATTGATTGAAGAACAGTTTGAATGTCAGCAAATAGCAATGTAAAAATAGTATACCAGACTGTTACATTAATCATAGAATTGTCAGGGTTGGAAGGGACCTTAAAGATCATCTCATTCCAACCCCCCTGCCAATGGCAGGGACACCTCCCACTAGAGCAGGGTGCTCAGAGCCCCATCCAGCCTGGGCTTAAAAATCTCCAAGGATGGTGCATCCACCACCTGGCTGGGCAACCTGTTCCAGTGTCTCACCACCCTCATGGTGAAGAACTTCTTCCTAGTGTCTGACCTGAATCGACCTATCTAGTTTGAATCCATTCCCTCTAGAATTAATTAAGCACAGCTTTTTTTTTTTTTTTTCAGGGAAGGGGGGGAAGAGGATGTGTGTGTGTTACAATATTTTTTTTTTTCTGTTTAGCCCATCACTAATTAATTTGAGTTGAATATCTTTCTATGTCTAAGTGCAAAATAAGTAGCTTTTTGTAAAACAATCTTTGGATAATTTGGTTTTGAGTTGGGTAGTTATACGAAGTAATGTGCAATAATCAGAGTCTTTCTTTCCTGACTTAGAGTATGTCCTTAATCTATTAATAATTATTAAAGTACATAGTTGGATTAATTGAATTGAGTCAGTCCTGTTTCTACCAAGGAGCTATACATGTGAATCTTTCAGATATAAATAGGACTTGTCACCGTGGATGCTACCTACCTGCAGTGACAGAGTTTGCCAAATTTAAGCCTCTCTTCTGTTCTGAACCTGCTATTTAAGAGTTGTTAATGACGCCAGGATATTTACAATATGTGCCAGTTTGGAAGCTATTCAAATAATAGATCTGTTACTTCCTTCTCTTGCTTGAGCTGATGATACATTTTAAGAATTCACCAATTGCTCTTTCTTAATCTCCAGAATAGCAATCGCTTTCTCTCAAAAATAATTACAGGCAAGACTGACCTAGGATGAAAAATAAGCAAGAGCATCTGGCAAAAGCTTAATCTTCTCAACTTTTATTCAAAAGCAATGTGAGAAGGGAGTTGTAATTATTGCTTATTCTACCTCCTTACCCTTGCTGATTATTTACTTTTTCCACTGGACGTTTTTGATTCATTGTACTTTGACACAGTTGATACCACTCATGATTGATTTATTTTCTAGTGTAGTGAGAATAAAATTGAGCCCATTTTTGTTTAGAATTTCTAACAGGATTTTGTTGACTAAGTTTCTTCATACCGTGTCAACTTAATAGTGGAGGGAAGTACATCTCTCCAACCACAGGTTTGCAGTATATGGAAATTTTGCATTTGAAAAAAAAAAAATAAAAAAAAATCTCTTTTTGTTCTTTCTTTGAAGGATGACAGCATGGATGAGAAACCACTGAAAATGAGAGGGAGAGACTCTTCCGAGAGGAAGCGGAAACGAAAGCTGGAGAGAGCAGAGCAGTTCTTTGGAGATATGAAGCAAAAATCTAAAGAGCTGAAAAAACTGGAAAAACCCAAGAAGAAGAAGCTAAAACTCAGCATGGATAAGACAAAGGAGCTGAACAAGCTGGCAAAGAAACTGGCTAAGGAAGAGGAGCGAAAGAAGAAGCGAGAGAAGGCAGTTGTCACAAAGGTGGAACTAGCAAAGGAGAGCACAGAGAAAAAAAGAGAGAAGAAGGTTCTAGATATTCCTTCTAAGTATGACTGGTCTGGAGCAGAAGAGTCAGATGATGAGAATGCTGTGTGTGCTGCACAGAACTGCCAGAGGCCCTGCAAGGACAAAGTGAGTTTCTACATAATTCTGTCACAGGCAATTCTTTGCTGAGTTAAAGACCCCTGTGCAATTTAATAATTAGCTTGAACAGCATGAGCAATAAAAACAGTAAGATGAGAAATGAGAGAGGATTGAGTAGTGCCTGGGTAGGTACACACATGTGCTAGACAAAACTGTAGAACTTCCTTATTCTCTTAGGTACTTCAAAACAGGATGAGAATCTGGGAAAAGATGCTCTGTCTTGGTTGGGATTTTGAACCACTTCAAGCTGTGTAATTTTTTTTGTGCCACATGTATAGGCCAATTCAAAGGATTAATTCTTTGACTCAGCTAGAAATGTTTTTGTCTTCAGTGTGCTTCTTAGCAGAAGCGGGCTGTCCAATCTTCCTAAATGAAGTAAATTTTCTGTATTTCTTGCATACAGTCTGTGAACAGTGATGCTGCAGGCTGAGGAACCTGCGAACTCCAGTGCTTCACTTTTCTCGCTGGAGATAGATAATCAGTGATTTTAGGCCTGATTGGATTATTACAAAAGAAACTTGATGTGCTTCTCTCTGTGGCACTGCCTGTCCTGATTGTCAGCTTTTAGCACAGACTAATTGATGATAAAAAAAAAAAGTCTATTTCAGAATGGTTTTTTTTTCTTCTTTCTAAAAGAAGAAAAAAAAAACCACTCCCAAGAATAACTGTGGGGTTGACACAATACTGCACTGGCTTGCACAAGACAGAGTAGGAACAACTACAAATACCAAGAACTTATTAAATACTCATTTGAATGTTTAAAAAGGCCAGTTAAAAGACTAGTTTTGAAGTCTTAAACTTAGATCAAGGTTAGAAATTACACTCAGTTGCTCAAAAGATGATACAGACTTTGTACCTCCATTTTCGTTACTTCACAGATGTTAATTAGCTTATCTTAGTACATTTTTTTACAGAAATGGATTGCAGGAGGGAGGAGAATGACTTTTAAGTTCATATTATAAAAAAGGTTGTACTAAATTTGTCAAACTTCCACAAATGGAGTAAAATTCCTGATTGTGTAATCAAAGCTTTTGATGGAATGACTTTTCTTGCTGGAACGTTGGGTGTGTTTTTGTGCATTCAGCAGGTGAATGCCATGCAAGTAAAAAAAAAAAAAGCAGACAGAGAAAAATAACTGCCCAATACTAGTCACTCAAAAAAAATCTGTTCAGGAGTGGTTTTTCTAGAAATTAAGGTAAAATCTTGAACTGATAATGTTTCTCCATTTTCAATAGGTTGTCACTACTGTTACTTTTCTAATATGTTTTCATTTTCACATTCCCCTGTAAGGTAAAAATGGAACTACAGCAGTAACAATTTTTATAGCTGTACCATTAATGTGATTTTTTTACTCAGTACAGAAATCTAATAATTCATCTTCTTTCCTTCCTAAGTTTTAATTTACTTTTTATTCCTTTTTCTAATTGCTCTATAGCAAGTTCAGCTCAAAGTGAGAAATATATTAGCTTCAGTGTTCTAACCCCTTTGGAGCTACAGTTTGTATGCTTTTTTTTTATGCATTTAGTAGCCAGCTGTATACCAAATATTTAGTTAGCAGAAAAGTATTAAAGCTGCTGATGTCATGTGGCTTTTTTGTTGTGCTATTTTTTATTAATCAAAGGCAGTGATCAAGGCCTTTTATTTCCTGTAATTTTTAAGTTGCAAAAGCTACCATTTGAGTAGCAGTCCAAGGGGTTATATATAATTTAGGATGTGTATTTGTAGACTCATCTGTGCTGAAGTAACTGTCCTGGAGCATGCTTCTATTTGAAATATGGTCTAGTGTACCTGTCTTCCATTTGAGGAGAGCCAAGTGTCAGCTTCCTCCCCAGCAGTAGTGTGTGTTTGTACTGTTGTGGTCTAAGGATGCAAGAGGGGCAAGGTTTGTTGGAAGAGTGTTGTTTTTTTATTAAATCAAATTTTGTGTTCTAGGTGTATCAGATGGGTTTAACAGAAGGTATTTTCTTCACAGGAATGATGCCTACTTGTCTTTCCCTGTAATGTGCTATGTGTTGCTGATCTGATCTCTTGCAGGTAGACTGGGTGCAGTGTGACGGTGGCTGCGATGAGTGGTTTCATCAAGTTTGTGTTGGTGTGTCTCCAGAAATGGCTGAGAACGAGGATTACATCTGTATAAACTGTGCAAAGAAGCCCCTGCAGGGACCGAGTAGCCCTGCTCATGCACCACCTCCTGCTTTCCTATTGAGCTACAAACTACCAATGGAAGATCTTAAGGAGACGAGTTAGCAACTACTTGATGCCTGAAACTTTTTGGGAAATGGACCACTGAAACCCTACAGAAAGTGAGGGTTTGAAGCTAATGTAGCCACTGAGCTTCACTTCCAAGGATGTACAGACCTGCAGCAGAGTTGGTCCCTTCCTTACAGCTGGCTTCCTTCATACAACAGGGATGTCAAGGCACAGTGGTACAGACTCATCTATGCAGACACCGCCTGACTAGGAGCTCCAGCCAATGTTTTTTCACTTGCGTATCTCCATCTTTGAGTGTGGCTGTTGCTCTTAGGGACTGAGCAAATTTGAGGCTGTTAGATTAGACACTTCAGGGTGTTAGAAGTACATGTTGGCAGCGGAGCTGGCCTGGAATTGGTGGGCATAGGCTGGCGCTTTTAGGAGGCCTGTCAGGTTACCTTAAGGAGGTGGCTTTGGAAGTTACCTTTTGCCTCCCCGTGCCAACCCAGTGAGTAGGGCAATGTCTTGGGAGAGTTAAGATGCCTCCATATCCAGGCAGCTAACACTACACTATAAGGCTGGGAGCAAGTGGATGAATTTATTTTAATTTCTCTCTTGTAGCTAAAGGGCAGAGGAGCTCATGATCTCGTAAATCAGCAAAGGTTCTGTTTACCAAAAAAGAAACCCAACTCTACTCCACTAGGCAAAATTTCTTTTTTCCTTGGTGGCAAACAGCTGATCTTCCTGTCCTGAGGAGGGCCAGAACACATGGATAAGGTCTAGGTAGACCAGAGCTTGGGAAAAGCAGAGTGCTTCCCTTTCCCCAGGGATGCCCTCTCCTGTTCTAGGCTTTGCTCAGAGTTCTGCACTCCAGCACGTTAAAATTGTCACGCAGGATGGAGCTGGCAAGGAGGTACAGCACCCAGGGCACCAGCTTCTGTGATCTGTACCTGGGGATGGGAAGGAAAGAAGACAGCCCACTTACCTCAGAGGTTACACTGACATGTGCTTCTGTGAAAAGTTTCACTCACAACTATTTCCAGTATCACCAGGCTACGGGCATGGCCTCAAGCGATACCAGCAAGCCGTCTGCAGATACCGTTCGCAGTGCAAATCCCCCTCCCTGCTGGCTTTGCTGGATGTGTACCAGTGTACAATCAGCAGCAGTTCTTGTTTGAAGTTGCCCCTGGCTTTGCCAGAGGACCAGCGGGCTTGGGGTCATCCTGGGTGACAGTTGTTTTAGTAAATCCATTTTTAAAGAAGGACTTGTTTTTACTTTTTTCTAAATGTCTCAGACTACTGACTTGTTCTATAAATAGATTATTTTTCTTTGATTTTTTTATACTTACCACTGTTAACCAGCAGCACAGACAGAGGTTCACAAAGCAAAAACCTGCCCGTGGGCTTGGTTTTTTTTACTCCATTCCTTCCTTGTAGTACAAGGAATTAGCAGTTACCTTCCCCATTCTAGCTTGACCAGCTGCCTGTGTTTAAATAGGTAAATACATTTCATGTGCTACCTTTGTGTTTGGGTTTGTTCCTATTAGTGGGGCATCTGGGCCTTAAATGACTCCAGTGGGTGCTGGCTTTGTGTATGTGAATGTCTGAAGCCAGCCACTGGGCTGTCTTGTCCCCCTCTCCACTCGCTCCCTATTGTGTTTCCATTCTTCTGCAGTTCTAGGAGTGTTGTAAGTAGTGTCCAGTCTTACTAGGAGCTGGATTGGGATTTAAAGAAATATTGACAAAAAACAAAAGTGTTCTGTCTTGACTGTTCTGTGTCCCTTCTCTTGTTCTCTTAATATTTGGAAGTTTATTTATCTGGCAGAATCATCCAAAACAAAACAAATCAGCTCAGGTAGACAAACTTTATCTGTTTGTTTTATTTGTGCCTGCTACCTGGGAAGAGGAAGATGTGCAAAAGAAAAAGTCGGATGGAGGGCAGAAGATACAGGATCTTGGGAGCTTTGAGTCCAAATTGGGCACAGACTTCTAATTCCTGGTCCTTAAAGACTAAGAAGGTGTTAAAAGCAAAAGCAGGCTGTGGTTAAGTATGTGGCTGAACGGGCACCCTAGCAAACTTAAGAGTATTATTTGTTTACTTATTTATGAAGGAGTCTATGCTATAGCTAGACATACCCTCTTTTTGCCTCCAGTTACGTAATATTTTTTTTTTCTTAATGTACACTTAGTTTTGGTAAACTGGTTTCAACAGATGTTACTTTCCTTCAAGCTTTAACTGATGGTACTGTGTGAATGTTTCCCTATATGGAGTGGATAGACTCGCTGTCACAGATGTTTTAATCGTTCCAGAAGTAGACTAGTACAAGATTTCTTCAAGAATCCCAGTGTTCTGTATTCTTTCCTGACTCCTAGAATCCGTGACACAACAGGGAAAAACATGGTTAGCATATCCTGTTAGCCACTGAGCATATTCTCCTAACCATTCCTGCATTCTCTGTCGCGATAAAGTCATTGTTCTATGTAATTACCATCAACTGGAAGAGAAATCTTTTAGTAAACCTGCATTGAATGTTCCTTTTTCTCTGAGTAGAAGGTGTGGTGGAGAATGTTAACAGTAGCACTAGTTACAAGAAGGAAACAAACAGCTGTACAATGCAATGGTCAGTCATTCTGCTTGTAACAAGCATAGGAAAGAGTAAACAAGAGAAAGAAATGTGCAAACAATGTGCAAAAGGTCACATTTTTAATAGCTGGTTTTTGTATTATGACATGGAGAGGCTCTTTATTATGCTGTCAAAAGGAGCTTGCCACACTTTCTAGTTACGGATGTCTCATCTGCTTTCGGGTAAGGTGTTCGTAAACCGAAGACCGTTATTAGCTTTACATCTTCTTGTTCAAGCTTATTTTTTAAGAGCATAATTCCTATCAAAGGATCGCTGATAGTATGAACTTATGAATAAATGTTAACTTTTGGAAAAATCTGTAGAGATGTAGTTAGTAGTTGAAAAACTGAAAGCTACGGCTGTGGTATTATCTCCGGATCTTAGGGGTTTGAAATTCTCTAAGAACATATGCAAAGAAGCAACCCAGAGTTAAGCTAAGGAAATAATTGTTTACAGGTCTGCTACAACTGTAGGAAAAATCTCTCCTGCCTTGGGGCCAAAATCTCAGTACACACAAAATCTTAGCTCATGTGTATCTAGAAAGGTACATGTCTTAATGCTGTATTCTGCAACGGATATTAGCCACCGTTTGTTATTTCTCTTTGTGTCTGGCACAAAAGGTTGAAGAAATGACCCAGGCTGTTGAGAGGAACTAAAAATGGCCAGGCCCTGTCTTGTGTATCTTGTCCAAAGCGTGTGGTCTCAAGTTTTTGTTAAGGAACTGGGGCCTGGGCTTGGGCAGCTTTACTTGCACAGAGATAAATGTCACTCCTGAACTTCAGTACCATTACTCTTAGGATTTATGCTTTTGACAAATCATCTGTAGCTGAATGCTTGTGCAACCTGGACTGTTTGATAATGAGGGCATAAGGTAAAATTGATGATATTATGGAATTTGTCTTAAGGGATAATAGAGCCACACAGCATAAGGTAACAGAGAGAAGTCTGTGTGTTTTGTGAGCCACATGGTGAAGTTTGCATTGATCATTTCAGTTTTCAGAATCATAGAGTCATTTAGGTTGGGGGGACTTCTGGTGGTCATCTGGGTCAACTGGGCAGACTCTGAAAGTAGGTCAAGCTTTTCAGGCTGGGTCCAACCAAGTTTTGAGTATTTCCAGGGATTGGCATTTGACAACCTCTCTGGCTCCCTGTTCCAGTTTTGTAGTACTCTCAGTGCAAACTTTTGTCTAATGTACGTAGAGAGATTCACTCGTAGCTTGCCTATTGCCTTTTGAGAGCCTGGCTCCCCTTTTTCCTGTAACTGTCCATTAAGCAGTTGAAGACTTGAGGTCCTGCAGCCTTAATTTCCAAGCTGAACAAACCCAGCTCAGCCTCTGTTGATGAGCCATGTCATGAGCTGTAGCCTTCTAACAACCTCAGTGATCCTCGCCTGGACTTGTTGCAGGTTTGTCAGTGTTTGGTTTTGTACTGAGGAGCCCAAAACTGAGTATGTTACTCCAGATGCAGTTTACAAGTGTTGAATACAAGGAAAAAATAACTTCCTTTATCCTGCTGGCCATGCCTTTAAGATGCAGACTTGGCCTTTACAGCTGCAAGGGGGGAACACTGCTGACTCCCATTCATTGTGTCCACTGTTAGCCTTCAGTCCCTTGGTTTACCATTTCTCAGGTGCAGGACTGATGAACTTAAACTTCCCATTGGCACATCACTCCAGCCAGTGAAGATCCAGCTGAATGGGAGCCTTCTCCTCCCACATTTTGGGTTGTCCTGCTCCTGTCCTCCAGCAACATTCAGTTCAGTGTCATCTGCAAAATCCAGTGTGTCCTGTCCTGCCATCCAGGTGGGTAAGATGTAAACCAGTAGCCTCCAGTACCAGCCCCTGAGTTGTTCTACCTCCTAGATTTCAAATCATTGACTACTGAAGCCTGAGCACAGCAATCCACCCCATTTTTCATGCCTGTTGTAGGCTGTCCATCTGTTCTGTAAGTATGTTTCTACTTTAAGTCAGGGGAAACATCCACTGCTCACTTGTCCGCAGGGCTCATCAGAGAAGGCAATCAAATTGGGCTAAGATTATAGTGATGACTGTTACTAGTCACCTTATTCCTTATGGACTTGAATGTGGCTTTGAGGAGGATTCATTCTGTAATCTCGGAGACCAGGGTGAGGCTGACTGCCCTGTAGTTTCCCACATCCTCCTCATTCCCTTGTCCATTCAACAAGGAGATGACATGCAGAAGGATTCATCGCAATCCATCAAGACAATGATCTTCCATACAGACACTTTCTTAGGCCTCATTCATTGTTGTGACATACAAGATTTGAAGGAAAAACAAACAACAGCCAACCTATTGGAATTGCTGTTTGTAAGATGCACGGAAAACTCAAAGGCAGAGCCAAGCTTCTTCAAGTGCTGCTCATACCTAAACACATGGGCTAGGGAGCAGTCATGGCCATCTCTTACATCTAGGTAAAAGTCCAAGCTGGTCTGGTTGAATTCAGTGTTACTGATGGTCCTTCTGTACACAGTTCTTCACATTGGAAGAAAGGCATAATACATCTTATGGTGGATGGGGGCATCTGATCTAGGAGAAATGAAACCACCTACAGCCTTGTTTATTCAACAGCAGGCTGTTGACTAGGCAGCTGTCCAAGGATAGCTGTCATCTTCATTTTGTGGTCTTCTATAATAACAGTTATTAGAATAACCACTGCACAGAGTTGTAGCAAAGTAAAGCAAAAAGTATTCAGATATTCATCAACTGCTTATCAGACAGCCTTGCTGTCATTCTAGGTACAAGTTGTATACTTCCAATGACCAATTGAAAGAGCTGCTGTCTTTGACATTAGCAGTCTTTTTTTGTATGTTGGAAATGAAAGATTTTAAAAGGATGGGAAAAGTTTCTTAAAATCATTCTTGAAATCACTGTTAATGCCCCTGGAAAAAGTTGAGAACAGTGATCTGCTAAAAGCAAGATTTGAGGCTTCCATGAGTTACATGAAAATGAAAAGCAGGGAGCTCCTTCAAATCCCTTCCAGCTGTGGTCACTAGGAATGTGTATTGTCAGCCTGCCTGAACCAAACAGGAACTCTGCTTGGAGCAGCAAGGCAGTGGGGAGATGTAATAAATCCAGCCCTTATCGAAATTCTAGCCATGCTGGCTTGGGGATGGTGATAAATGAGTAGGACAGCTGAAAACTGCACAGCAAGATGTGGAGCAATGAGCCTTACGTAATGAGATGGCTTGCTACAAATTAATGTGAAGTTGCAAGGTAAAGGCAGTGAAAGTAGCAAGCATTTAGTGAAAACCAGAAATATTTGTAAAGAGACAGGCTCTGAATGCCTTTGAAACACAAGCTTTGCTGCAGTGAATAGTTTTAATCCTAGGTAGGGCGTTGTGTCTCAACCGAAGGCTTTTCAGAGGCCAATTTTTGGCAGTTGCCTCCCCCCCCCCCCCCCCCCCCCCCCCCAAAAAAAAAAAAAAAAAAAAAAAGAAAAAAAAAAGTTGTTTAGAGCCAAGTGCCAGAGGCAACTGCTGCAGATATTAATATCCAAGGAGAGCAGCCATCTCTGAATGTGCAGGTCCTGAGATGGTTGATGTCACTGGCCAGCCTGGCATCTGCATTTAATGGGTGGGTGCCGTGCCAGCAGGTCAAAGGGCTGCATCCGTTTCCAGGTCAACGCAATCGGTGTGCAGTCCGGCAGCAGCTCGACTCACCCGGCAGGTGATGGGCATGCTGCTCCACAGAGAAATAAGGTGTTTGCTGCTGCTGTTGTGTGATAGTAGCAGTGGAGCCCACACAAATCCAAATAACGAATTTGAAAAACAGCTCAGGTTTTAGTGAGATGTGAGTAGCATGTTCTGTTCACTTCTGTCAGCTAACAGCTTAACTTCTTCCTTTTTACAGCCGGAAAGTTAGTTTAGCTAGGTTCTTGTGTGTTCCCCCAATGGCATTATCCCAGCAAAACACTGTAAAGATAAAAATCTAGACATTATCACTGTATTGATGGTGTTGCATCCTGTTAATTCCTTGCCAGCTTTCCTGATGGTCTCTTAGGAGGGGAGGCAGGAGGTAGACGGCTTAGCTTTGCCTGGAAACATTCATGGGAGAGAGAATTGCCGTGTGCTGCTGTCTTGAGAATACCTGGTAAAGAAGCAGAATCATCTGGTAGCAACCCTACCTAATGCTGATGAATCCCCAGGTGAGTGTGTGATACTTCTGCCTTTCACCTGCTGCTAGAAGGTGGTGATCTACTGGTGCAGCTATAAACCATTATCCAGGTTTGTATCCATACTGGTAAGGCTTAAAGACAGCTGTGTGTGTTGCTTTCTGGGTGTTAACCTCACACCATGGCCTTTTCTATAGTTTTTAACCAAAACTGGCAGATCATCAGTCCTGGCTATTCTTTCACAACTGCTGGAGGGAAACCAGAGTCTTCACCCTGAGGGGTGGGCAGACTTCACTGGTAATGAGCGAGTGTGGAGTGCCTACTGAATGTGAAGGAGGGAAGAAGCTGAGGGGTAGTGCAACACTGATGTCCTAAGCCTCAGACTGTCTGTTGCTCACTGTGCCTGCAGGGGATGAAGATGTAGAAGAAAGTGGATTACAAATAATTTTCAGAAGAATTAAGTGGTTTTAGGAGAGTGCTTCCCATGATGTTTATGATGCTTTAGTTGCCTTTTATATATGCTGTATTCTTGGCAAACTGCATTTGTTAGAAGGGAATGGATGGCAGGTTATGAATTCGATAGTAAAGATGCAATGGAGTGCTCTGAAAACCCCCTGCCTATTCCTGAATGTGTCTGTGTGCACAGGGAATTGAAGGCTGGAGCGCTGATTTTCCCTGGATTCTGGTAGGAATGCACTTGGAATGGTTGCACTCCAGGATTTAGGAGTGTTAGAGAATACACAAAACTTGAACAAATCATGGAAGAGAGTATACAGCAACAGAAAAACAGCTTTGAGGTGAGACTTTTTGTGTCTGTCTTCTTGCTGAGTAAAGCAATTCTAGGAAGCTGTGACGGGTCAGATTCCTGTTTGGAGCAGAAAACAGGCACTTTTTTTGTGTGTGTGTGTAACTCCCATTTACAGAGTGTGCAAAGAGTGCTGTTGCACAAGCAACACCTGATATTTCTGAAAATAAAACCAAAAACCAAACCAAACCCTAGCTTGTCCTAAGCAACAGCTGGTTTAAGTCCATTTTTTTTCCTCAGCATCAGTGATCTCAAACACAGTTACTTAAGTGCTCCATGGACTTTTTCCCTTGGGCCTTCCCGTTACACATTAGGATATCCCTGCTCTAAGGGAAGTGAGGCCAAAGGAAATGGGGGCAAATTCCCTTTACAGGCACTTCTTGCTCCTCCCCAGCTGCCTTCCTTTTCCAGCAGGGGAGGTTTGACCTTCCACCCTTGTGGGGCTGCCTCTCTACTTCCAGAGAAGCTGTGAGACTGCAAACTGCCTCTTGGGAGCTTTTCCTACCTTGCAGCTCAATATCTCCTTCCTGCGCTGCATGGAAGTGCAGAGTTGCTGTTCACAACTCCATGCCAGAACGTCCTCCATACATGTTAGCATCTTGCTGCTGTCCTCTCATCCCTGGTTGATCCTCCAGCTTCTCCAACTGACGGTGCAAGTGGAGAGGCTCTGTGGCTCAGCCTTCCAGGCAGCCCCTGGGCTGAGCTTGGGAACAGCACAGGAGCATGTGCATTCTTCAGACTGCTTTTGCCAGTGGCTGAGAGTTATTACCTGTGCTGTCATTGCTGATAGGCTGTGTGGGGCATCACTTGGGTTCCTCACTGCAGCTTCACCAAAAAAGCCTGTTTTTCTCTCCAGTAAGTTGCTCCCTCCTGAAATTGCTGTCTTTCTTCATCAGTGAACCAAGTGCTATGTCCATGTCCAATAGCATTGCGAGGACCAGATTTGAATTGCACTAAAAAAGGGCCTGTTTCTAGTTTGTTCTGGTGTAAATCCACAGCTTCTGCTGTAGCGGTAGGGTGTATGCTGGTACTGCTATGCAGCTCAGCCACTGCTGTAGGAAACTTGTAGGGTAAATAGGAATTCCAAAGACGAGTCTAATTTTCACCCTAGATTCCAGTTATGGTGAATATCAAGATTAAAGGTTTAATTTGCTCCATATCTTTAATTATTTCCTTCATCTGGACACATAAACATAGATGCTTGCATTTTTTTTTATTTAATTGCTATGAAAACTTCACACATGGGCTGTGACTGACTTAATGAAACCACATTTCCAGTACTCATCAGGCGATTGGGAAGCAGTGGCTGACACTCTGCCTCAGCTTGCAGTGGACAGGAATGAAGTGTCTTCTATCATACAGAGAAGTGATGCTCTGAGCCTGTATGAAATTAATTAATTAGTGCTCGTTACAGAAATACCTTGTGTTTGTGTGCATTTCTTTCTCTGACCTCTTACTCAAGTCAGCCCCCGTATGTTTTAATTCAGGTGGACATCAGTGTTTTGAGTTCATGGTGGCAAGAGGGTAACGTGGCTTGGAATTTGGTATTTAGGAGTGACAAAGAGTGAGCCATGTGATCAGCAGCGTTGCTTTTGTTACCCCTGGAGAAGGCTTCTCTCGAGCAGTGGCCTATTCCATGTAGCACATGGCTTGTATCTCTGTGCCTAGTGCCTGGTCACCAAGCCCCTGCTCCACTGCCATTCTTCCTCTTGACTGGAAGGGTTACCTTTCTTCATACATCATCTGGATCTAATTTGAAGCTTAGCTTTTTTTATCTCTGGTGCTCATTAATAGGAAAAGATTTCCTTAAATTGTCAAAGCTTGCAAATAACTATCTAAATTTTTATGGAAAAAATGTCTAACCCTGAGAGGAGGAGACTCAGTGCTGGGATACATTGCAACTGACCACCAGAACAGGTATGACAGAAGATCAGCCTCGGTGTGAAGCTTGCTTCAGCCAGAATCCCATATGTCTGGGAAGATGTCTGAAGGTTCTACGTCTTGCTCATGTTATGTCTCAAAGCCCCACCAAGCACTGAGACAATTCAGCAGATGAGTGGTAGTTCCAGTAGGTGAGCTGCTCTTTAGTCTCTCTGCAGAAATAACTCAGCACTCTGCCTATGCCTTCGCAGGGACCTCAGCAGGGTGGACAAGCAGAAGGTCAGAGAAGATGGACACTACAAGTCCGTCTTCCTCCTGCTGCTGGCAACTACAGAAGACAAGAGACTTCTGATGAGCAGCAACCGGGAGCTGGCACACTCTGCAGAGCCTTGCGGGGGTGTTTGTGACCAGGCAGTGTGTCAAGGGTAGGCCCTGGACTTCCAGATCTTCCTTCTCCAAGCACAGCATTCCTGCGTGCTGCACTGGCTCAGGAGCTCAGCCAGGGCACTTCTCATGCTGAGATGAGGGCTGCCTGGGATGTTTTGAAGCGGTAACACATCCTGGCAATGCAGGCGCTTCCCGAAATTTGATGTATTTCTGATTTTTGGAAGCTGGAAAAAATTAACCCAAATTTTATTTCTTATTGATTTTTTTTTTGAAATGTCAAAATTTTCCCTTTGTTGTCTCTTACTCAGAGAACTTATTTCTGAGAAATTTCTTTAAAGTTTCCCTCACATTCTGTCCGCCAATGACTATCTGTTGGATTTTGTCCCAGAATGGAAACTTTGTATTCTGAGTAGTTCCCAGCCCAGTAGGTCTCCTGAATTAAGAAAAGTATCCTTTCACTTCTTTCAGAGTATGTAAATAAGCATGAACAGATGCTCTGAGAACAGTGCCCAAATCTTGCCTGCTTAAAACCAGATCATGGGTTTTCTGTGGAGGAATTGGTTAAGCTGCTGCAACCCTGTTGCACTTCTGAGAAAAGCTTTTCCTTTTGCCTGCCAGAACATCCCTCTTCCAGGCAGACAGGGTTCAGGATCGTCCAAAATCTCAGCCCTATTAATGCCTTTGATTTCATTCTTTGTGCAGACATTCTCTTTCAGATGTATCATCTTCACCTCAGAGGACTAGAATGTGCAGAGCATAAGGAAAGAATGTTATCCTGATGGTCCCAATATCCAGCTCTTTCTCTACCCCTCAATCTACCCTGTGCCTAACCAATCTGCTTATTTTGGACTTCTCATTTGTGGGCTGCTTAAGCAACACTGCTATTGTTACTAGCCTGAAATTATTTCCTCTGGCATATGGTTCTTGATATGAAGATGCCTTCTAATTAGCTCCTTGGATGCAAGAGCAAACTGGTGATTTTTATTTTCTTGATGCAAACTATCAATTATCACATCAGGAGGTCAATGACTGGTCTTTGGAAGGGCAGTGATTCTGGCCCTCTCCCTAAAATGTGCTCAGGCTCTGTTCCCACAGTTACTCTACAAAGGTTTGTTCAGGCTGCCCAGTTGCTGGCAAACAAGGGAAGAGCCCTGAGGAACTGGTGGAGGTGGAAGGATAGCAGAAAGAGATGCTAAAAAGATTGAAGGCTTCAGCTTCACGAGTCTGCTTGCTACTCAACTCTTGTTTATATTATGTATTAAATTATAAGCATATATATAGGTATCTATACAAACATGTTTATAACCGTGTAACACTTCAGTGCTTTAGGTTTTGTCCATAAATGAAATGGATGGAGACACTTTTGAATTCTGAGCAGGAAAAAAAAACCCCCTGCTTGTTGCTCCTCTGCGCAGAGGGCCTGAGTGTTTAACAGAGACAAGCTACTAAGCAGAAGTTGAAGCAGAGGTAAGATGCAAAGTACTGCAGATGTTCCTGCCCTAGCTTTGGGTTTGCTGTTCTGGAGGAGCAAGTGCACACCCAAGAAGCACTGTTGTTTCTAGGGGAAACCAACAGCACTGGATGTAGTTGAGATGGTGGCAGATCTGTTGCTTCCCCTTTGTTACGCAGCTGGGAATTTGTGTAATGGCCAAAGTGGTCTGGGAGCATAGTCCTCTTGGTCTCAACATATCTCCCTCTATACCACTTTTGACCTTTGATCAGAGGTGCATAGAGAGGGAACTTTCCAGCATGCAGTCTGGTTTTTTTGCACCAAGCACAGTGCAAGCATCACCTTTAGCTTCTGCCTGCAGAGGAGCAGACTTTATAGCAGTGATACCTGTAGGTGAGGGTTCTCCAGTGCTATACTGGCTGCAAGTGTGCTGTCCTGCATGCAAGCTGGCCCCTGAGCTCTGGCTAGTCAGGCCTGTCATCTGTTTATCTCTTGTATGCAGAGTATGGTGTCCACAGACAGTCATATCTTGCCCCACAAACAGCCTAGGCACAAAAGTGAGGCCTCTGCCACTGCAGATGTCCAGTGAGGACAGTTTTTTTCTGTAGCAGGTATTCACTGGGGAGGCTGCATCTGAATGAGGCTGTCTGTGCAGCTGCAGTAGTATCTCCTGCCACTGCAGGAACTGCAGGCTTTTGCCATGGCTTTTGGCTCCTGACATCATAGTTTAAAAATATACGTGCCTTTCTGGGAGGGAGCCTAGTAGCTCAAACAGGAGTCAATCCTTTGTGCTTACTTTGGCTTCTTTCTCCACTGAGTGGGCTCCAGGTTCCTGTGGTGTGCCAGGCCGTATCAGCCCCCATTTATCCTCTTTGTGTGCATATTTGTGATAATTTCACTTGCTACAGCCGTGGTCATTTAAGCTGAATAACATTTTCAGGCTGAAAAGGCCAGTAGCAGTGTGGTTATCAGATAGAAAAAAAAATGCATCATATTTGCTCTAGCCTTTGGTTCCCAGATAATATAACGGCAAAGCGTGTTCCTGGAAGCTGGGAGGTGGCTTGCAAGATTACACACATGGAGACAGTTTGTCACGTGTGGCAGAGGAGCAGAGGGGGAGGTTGAAGTGGGGAGCGTAGCTGCTCTCGCTGCTCAGCAAAGGTCAGATGTGGCTGATGGCTTCTTCACACTGAGAATACTGAAGCAGCAGCAGCAGTTGTGTCTTGGCCATTCTCCTAAAAGCGCTTTGGTGGGTTAGGAGCATAAGTTCATTTAAAAGTCACAGCTAAAAGGAGAGCAGTTAGAGGCTGCACATATATCTCCCAGTAACCACTTCCCTCTTCCCTTCATCATTCTTCTAAGCAGGTGCCTTTGAATCCCTCCTCCTTTTAGATTTGAACTGCCTCTACAGGAGGCTAGGTGCTTTAGGTGGAGAAAAAATTAATTAATGCTTGTTCCCTGCTCAGCTGGATGTAGACATGAAGCAAGACCAGACCCGGGAGTAGATCCTGCGGTGCCTACTAGCACACAGGTCCAGTGCAGGATGTGGCGGGCTGAGGCCAGTTCTTGTGCACACTTAACCCAGAAAATGTCAAAGTACCTTGTTATCTCCACAGGAAGCTTGTTCCAAGCTTGCTTTGTCTGGACCATAAGCACTTCCTCAGGAAAAAAACCCCTCAGCTGCTAGTGGAAGAATGGGACAAAGCTGCAGACAGAAGTTTTGTTAACTGTTGTCAGGTAAAGAGAAAGATGAGCAAAAATGCAACATAAATATCAGGAGATGAATCAATAACCCTTGGGCTGGATAATCCTTATCCTTTGTCCTGGCTGAGGTGTGAGGTACGCTGACAGACATCCCCCTGGTCCAGTGCTCTTGCTTTTCTCTAAAATGGGTGTTGGAGAGGAGTAAGCCAGCCGTGCACCACTTATGCCCCCTGTACTGGCAATGACAGCTTGGCAGCCTGCCTGGACTAGTAAGCTGCTTCAGGACCCTCTTTGGGAGGCATTGCTCCAGCACAGGCTGTCCCAGTAAATGACAGGTCATGGCCCAGCCACCTGGGACTAGACTGGGAGGAGCTGGTGCCATCTCCAGCCCTGTGCTCTGGGAGGGTTACTGAACTTGCAGGCTCCTATTTTGTACCTCCAGTAGGGGATGCCACCACAAAATAACCCTCTTGTGCCATCCTGGGGATGGCATAAGAGCGATGCAGGCAGGATGGGTGCCGGCATTGGCACTGCCACTTGTAGCACTGGGGAGGAAAATGCTCTGCAGCCCAGTGAGGTTCAGCTTGCAAAACTGCTTGGCACACACTGCTAAAAAAGCCTTCCCTGGTGTTCTCCTAATATAAATAAAATATATGTATGTGTATCTATCCAAATAGTTTTAAATGGCCTCATCTCAGTAGATTTTAGGAGTAAATTGTTTTCCTTTTACTACAGAATGCATGTTATCTAAGCTTGTTCCCTTTATTTAGGGAAAAAAAAAATCACATTTTCCATCTCTTTTATGCGTTTCTTGCAAATCTGTTTCATAAGGTGGTGTTTCCAGCTGTCCCCATTCTTCCACTTAGCTTAAATGTGGTTACAGACTTAAAATCTTAGACAAGATTTTATCCTTTGCACTTTTCCCTTTAGATTTTCATTGCCTCTGACAGGCCAGTTAAAGTCCCTCCCAGTTTCTTTGCCTTCTGCAATTTCAAAAATGTGTACTGAAAACATCCCTTTCTGTAGTCTTAACTGATCATGAGTGATATTTGTTGGTTGTCTTCTAATCTCAGTAAAAAGATCCATTTTAAGTTGGCATGGGGGTTTTTTGTTGTTGTTGTATTGGGGTTTGTTTGTTTGTTTCTGGGTTTGGTTTGTTTTGGTTTTGGGGTGTGTGTGCGGGTTTTTTGTTTGGCTGGGGTTTTTTTTGTTTGTTTGTTTTCTTAGTCCCTCAAAGCCATACAGAGTTTTTCTTGTTTCACCCCAGAAGATTGGTAAAGTGATGTTTTACTTGCAATATGCTTTGCTCAGCATTTTCCAGCTTGCTTTTGCACTTGTGGATTCAGTATTTCCCCTCACTGCTTATGTTTACACTGAACATTTGTTTTCATTTTCAACTTGTGTTCAGTGCGGTCTTATCTTGCTGGGTGGAGGTCAAATTGCTTGTTATTGATTACAGTTTCCTATCATAATCTGTTACTTCCTGACAACTATCGTCTTGTTGATAAGATTATTGCCATCAGTGTGCTGTAGTGATCTTGGTTATCCAGGGATCTTTAAGTAGTGATGCTGGTGGACATAATAATTGACAATCTCTAGAATAGTTTCCTTATTCCATCTCTTCTCTCCTTACACTAATCTGTTGCACAAGGCAAGGTATTATTTGCCTTTGCTGTTGTTTCAATCCTTACGTCTTTACCCTATTTAACAACTACACTATTCACTGTGAGATGGTTTCTGCTGAGGGATCTTCTCTGCTTCTCACCATCTTGCATAATTCCTTCTCTGGAACATCTTCCCTGATTTCCAACATTCACTTGATTGGAGGACTGGAGCTGATTGTTTTAATTGGACCGTCCTGTTTAATGGCTGCTTTAGAGGAGGAGCCCTTTGTGAATTTGCCGCCTTCCCTTACGAATGATACTCTGTGGCAATGGCCACAGGTACCACATTTAGTTAGTTATGTGCAGTGGAAGAAAAAAAAATTTTTTTCATTTAAATCTGAATATTTCATTTGCTGCCATTAGCTGCTGCGCTATGAGATGTTGTGAACGATCTATTCATCATCTCTGTCTTTTCCTTGTTTGCTAGACCTCTGTTGTCACCCTCTTTTTATCCTAGGCATTCCTTCCTGTGATGAGGAGTCCTCATGCATCTGATCACTCCTTGGTCAAATCTGCTCCTTAATTCTGCCCATTTCCTTTCCCTGTTTCTCCTGTAGGAATTCTGGTGCTGTGTTGGGTACACCATAGATTACCGTGGTCGCACTTCAGTATTTGCTGCTTTGTTCCTGTTTTCTCCTGATACCTTCTCAAGGTGCCTGTACAGAGCTTGGTTTTTGCTGCTGCTTTGCAGGCCTGATACAAGGATCTGAACCAAATAGCGTGATTGATTGTTTGTGTTTCCTGCCCTAGATATTCATCAACAGATGTAATAATATTTTAAAACCTTGCTTCACTTACATCCTTGGACCATCACAACTGTAACGCATCTACATGAACAATATCCTGTTTTGTTTGCCTATTTTATTTTTTTTATGGTCTTAAAATACAGAGCTGATGTCATTTGGTAACTGCAGTGATTCCAAGACCTCCTTCCCAAGCAGCCACAGCTTACTTTGGAGCCCAATGTTGGGTATGCACAACCGGGGCTGGTTTTCTTGCTGTTGCACGATTGATTTTTTTTTTTTATCTACCATTTGGTTGCCCGCTCCCGTTGCGGCTTCTGGAGTGAAATCCTGGGGTAGGGCAGTGCTGCTCCTGGGAAAGACCACTGGCAAAGATCCCTCTGCGTGTGAGGGAATAGATTTTGCACCCTGCCTTATTTCTGACTTGAGGCTGTTTTGGGCCCTAAGAAGGAGCAGAGAGTTTAGCAGTTTATTTCCAGCTCGGAGCACTGCTACCTGCCACAGCTCCTGGCCATACCACAGCCTGGCTGCTCCCCGGGCACTGTGGGTCCTTGCCCTGTACCCATTTCCTCCGTGCTGAGGAGAGACCCTGGGATGAGAATTTGCTGTGAATTCGTGTTTTGTCTCTTACCTCTTCCCAGCAGGTCTCAGGGTTTTGGCTCCCTCAGGCAGGACTGCAGAGGTACCTGTGTGTGGTGGTCTCCCCTTTCTCCTGCCCTTCCAGGGACAGCGTTGGGCAGAGAGCCGATGGAGAGCAGGAGCCAAGCGGTCCCCGGCCCGGGAGGGCGAACACTGTCGGAGGCAGCGAGAGCCCTTCTGGCCGGCACGGGGGGAACGAGCCCCTTTGCACTGGCCATGAAATCAGTCATGTGTAGGTTTTTGTCCAGCCCTGGGGGGTGGGGGGAAGGAATGTGGGTTGGGCGAAGTCTAGGATTACACCACCACTGAATTCTTTTTTTTTTTTCCTCTCTTTCCACACTTTAAATAGCCAGCACCTTTCGGTCCTCCCTTCGCGTCTCCCGTCGGCTCGCGTCCCGACAGCGCCGTCCACAAGGTAACAACACCTCTGCCCCCGTCTTCTCCTGCCCTGCTCTCCCCGAGCCCCACACCCACCCGGGACTGCCGTGGATGAGAGGCCACGGTTCGCTTTCTGCCTGTTTAATCATTTTCTAGCGCGGAGGGGTCCTCCCGGTCCTGCCTTGCAGCCGCTGTCAAACGCCTGACAGTGTTTCTTGCTCCTCTTCACGTCCCAAAGTGTTTTACAAGGGACTGTGTAGGGGGAGGGGAGAGTTGGAAAGTGCTGCTTTGCCCTTTTTTTTGTTTGTTTTGTTTTTGGGTTTTTTCCTCCTCTCCCCGGATGGAGAAGTGTCATTTGCTGCCAGTGCCTTTTTTGGCTCTCCTGGCGAGGAAGTTGCAGGCGGGAATGAATGTCAGTGTTAGGCTGGGGCTGGGGGAGCTGCCTCTGCAGGGCACGAGCAGGATCCAGGGCTGGCATCATGCAAAGGAAGGTGCCTTCCTTGGCACGACGTCCTCAGCAATCCTGACTTTGGCACCGGGCGTTGGTAGGAACCTCGGTTCTCACACTTTGCCCTGTGGGGCTCGGCAGCCAGGAGGGCATCCTGCCCATGAGGAACAGGCTCAAACATCCCCTGAACCTCCTAAATAGCTGCGGCAGAGCTGGTGCCCACCATGCTGTCTGTACCTGTCTCCTTGTCGTGCTCAGCTGTGCACCAGAAGTCACTTAAGCTGTGTTCTGGTTTCTCAGGAGGAAAGGTGTCCTCTTGGAGGTTTTTAGAAGAAGGAGGAAGAGCAGGAGAGATACCAACCTACTCTGTGCCCATTGTCTACTACTCTTAGATTGCAGATGACCATGGCATCTGCACCCTTCCTTTTCCTGCTATTAGAACAAGAGCACCATTCTGGAAAATCACCTTGTCTCTCAGCCTGGTAGATGGCCAGCAAGAGTTGCCACCACTGAAAGCAGAAACTTATAGCAGTTTGTCCACTTCCCCCACCTAAGATTTGGGTGCTTTGTGGCTTGCATTGCATGGTCTGTAAAACCAGACCTTGGTAAGCAGCAACAAGGGAAAAGAGAAACCCTTCTTAAAGTATCTTCTCAAGTGTTTGATCCCACTCTTGTCCCCCTCCAGGCCTGAGTCTTTTCCCTGTACCTGCCATGGTGGGAGCTCCAACCTGTCTGAGCTGCTGGCTCTTCTGTGTAGTGCTGTGCTTAGACAATGGGCTTCCAGAAGCAGGATTGTTTTGAGATGAATCAACTGAAAATAATGGAACCGATAGTGGCTTTTAAGGACTGGTTTTGGCCTCAGCAGTGAAAGCACACGTGTGCTCTCGGTGCCTTGCTGCTGGCAGGAATCAGTATAAGGAGCAAGAGGGAAGTGGTTTGATGTGTGCGTGTGTGTGGCTCCTCTCCCCTCTCTTGCCTCCTGTAGCCCAAATCTCTGTCTCGTTGCATGGCTTGTGCTGAACGTAATGAAGGAAACTTCTTCTGAAGGTGGGATGGATTACAGAGTCCCTGGTGCTGTCAGCAATGGTGAAACGGTGCCTGCACACCCCGGCATGGAAAAGGAGGAGAAGGACCAGACCCTGGAGCGAGGACAGTGGAACAACAAGCTGGAGTACGTCCTGTCTGTGGCTGGAGAGATCATCGGCCTGGGAAATGTGTGGCGCTTCCCCTACCTCTGCTACAAGAATGGCGGAGGTAAGTGCAGCCCTGGCCCTGGCCAGCCCCAGGGGCACCTGGCCTCTGCTGTGACTCCACGGTCCCTTCTGCCTCTTGTGACATCTGTCTCTGGCCCTGCTCACCTCTGGCACCAGCTTCTTGGCAACTCCCCAGTCATGAATCTGAGGGAGGATATCAGCTTGCCAGTGTGGTGCCACTATCTGGGCCACAAGCAGGGATTGTTTTGTCCCCATGGGATGTGAGTGACTAAGTGGCAATGTCCCATAGTTTCTGATGGCTGTAGCCATGTTTCCCTGAGATGCGTAGAGCTCTGGTTCTGCTGATGAGGTGGGTGGCCATCTGCAGGGGGATCTTGGCTCTGTAAGCAGTGTGACTCACCCCAGGCACCTCTTCCTTGTGGAGCCCCAAGCACCCTGTGCACATAAGTCCTGACAGCGGAGCAGAGAGCGATGCAGGTCACAGGGCACCGATGTCTTTGCAGGCACTACAAGGAGCTGAAGCATTTCCTGGAGGCTCAGAGGGTCTTCAAGGGGCTCTTAGCCTTGGGTCTTGGTCTGCCCTCTGACCATAGAGTGATGTCTCATGGGTGCTGGAGCTAGGTGGCAGGGAGGGGGCAGAGTGAAGGGATTTTCCTCATCTCAGTGCAGAAGCACAGCATCCCTCCTGTGACCCATGGTACTCGCCCAGTATCCACTGAAGCTGCAAGCGTGTGAGGGAAGGGACCCCTGCCACCAAGCCATATGGCAGGGTTGTGATGTGTGCAGGTAGACATGCTTGATGGAGAGGGAGTGGGGTGTTGCTGTTACTGGCAAGGTGCTGGCTCACTGGTGCTGCTCAGACTGTGTGCTCAGCACTGGCTGGTGGCCAGTCCTCCATGAGGCCAGGTTGCCCTGCAGCTTGGCAGTGGAGCTGGGCTTGCTTTTACAGGTGTTTGTGGTTAGCTTTTAAGGGAGAAAATCATTTTAAAAAAATGAAAGCCTGAAGCTCTTCTCAAGTTTGGCTTAGTGGCATGGGTAGAGACGGAGTTGCTCTCCCCTGTCTGGTGATTAATTGCTAATTGGGCTCTCCGGAAGGGCAGGGGAGAGAGGAAATGGCGCTTGGCTGGAAGCTGGCAGGGAGCGAGCACTGGGGACCAGGGGCTGAAATCCCCTGGCTTGAGCTTGGGATAGTCTCATGGGCCTCGCTAAACTGCTTTCATCCCAGTGGTATAAAAGAGGATTAACTGCTGTTTAGCTACTTTCACGCCATGGTTTGCTCGGCATTTGTTTCTTTTCACCAGGTGGTCAAGCATTTTCTTTCCTTGTTGAAAAAGGAGAATTTTTCCTGTTCTCCTTTTCCACAGGGAACGTTTCTTGGCTGCTTGCTGAGATGTGTCTGCTCCTGCTGCTGAATCCTTCCTGGGTGCCATGCTGTCCAAATGGAGTGGGCCATGAGACCCTGTCCTGGTACCCCTGCTGCTCACCCTACTGTTCCCCCACCACTGGGGCTAGGGGAGACCTGAAGGAGGACTTTAAGGGAAAGGGAGGTAGTGTGGGGTTGGACAGCAGAGGCAAGATGCAAAGAGATTTCTCTGCCTTTATCTCCACAAAATGGTCCTGAAGCCAAGCCCTGTAAAGTGGCAAAGACTATGAGGAATTTGAAGTTCTGGGCAAATTTTTCATCTCTGGCCACCTTCCTGTGAGATTAGAGTGACAATGGGGCAAGAGACTCTTGTGCAGAGAGGAAAGTGTTTCCTACATGACTTCTCCTGGGGCAGGGAGGTGTGACAAGGCTGTGCAGGACTTGAGGCTCCCTCCTGCACCACAAAGTCCATACTGCCCCATCTGGTGCTGTACCAAATCCTTTAGAATGCCCCAAGATCGATGTTAAAAGCTGCCAGAGATTTTGTCCCGTATTCCTTTGGGAAGGCTGGCACTGGCTTGTCTGGTACTTCAATAAAGGTAAGGGACTTCTATTTAATTTCCAGCTACAGGTCAGTCGTGGCCAGCCTACAAACATTGTTTTTTGTGCCAGCATTCCTGTCTGGTTGAAATAACTCTGCCCCACTGGCTGACTTTTTGTCCCCCTGCTGAACTGTGTGTAGGCAGCAGTGATAACCTCTCTCAGCTCCTGCTTTGCTGCCTTAAATAAGTCCAGTTCTTCACTAAAAAGGTGTCTGCACAATCTGAGCTATGCAAGGAGAGGGCAGCAGGTCCCTTTATTATTTCTTTAGGGCTACTTCCACGTTAAAAAGAAAAAGTAGGCCCTTACATATTTGCTGCTTAGTGTCTGATACCAAGGCCCTACATAGTTGGGGGGGGGGAGAAGGAGAGCTGGATGTATTTAGGGCAGCAAAAAATGTTTTTTGCTTTTGTTCACTTTTGCTTTCGCCTCCCATGGTGGGGTTAGGCCTTTCCTGGGCAGGCTGGCCCTGCCAATTGGGAAATACTGGGGAAACCTGCCTGGTGTTGCGGCTGCCAGCGCCACACTCCCTCCTCAGCGGTCCCTGAACCAGCTGGTCCCAAGGGCCCACTGCCAACTGTCCCTGCATGCATGGGAAGGGGCCACAGCAGAGGGGACACATGTGGCAGCACTTCCCTCTGCCCACTTCAATGGGGCAAGCCTCTGCCAGGCATTGGGGTTCACCCATGGGGATGGTGGACGGGGCTGGGCTGAAGGAACACCAGCCAGGGCAGGGGGATGGCTTGTGGGCAAGCCTGCCAGCAAACTTGAAGAGGAAAGGCCAGATCCCAGGCTGGAAATAAGAAATAAGGCAAACCCAGGCTGAGGAGCTTGACCTGCCATCTCAGAGACCTTCTCTGGGATCCCCTGGCTGCAGTTTAGTTAAATACCAAATTTTATATGAGGAAAATCTCTCCTGGAACAAAGCATCACTATTATGATAATGTGATTGCACTCAAGCTGGGAGTTGAGAGGATGCTGTTGATAGAACCATTTCCCCTTCCCTTTGTTCTCAGCAACTTCTATTTACTGGTAAAGGAGGAGCATGTGGGCAGATGCTCTTCATCCCTCTGGAACTGCCAACTATCAGTATCTCTTCAGATACTCTTGGTTCACAGGGCTTTGAGGAGATGCTCTCCTTGTCTGTTTTGTGGATTGGTTATTATTTTTTTTTTTTTTGGAGAAACTCTCTACATGGCTGTGATGATGATGGGGTGGGACTTCTGGCTGGTTATCATAAACCCCTCCTTCCTTCTCCTCACCCCTACATGCTAGCTAAGCTTCTTAATGAAATCTCTTGGGTTTTGAGTTTACTTGTGCACCAGGATTGTTATTCCCCACATCCCCGCACTGTCTTGACCCCAGAGCCAGTTAGTATCTCACCAGCACAGAAAAAGGACTATGCAGTGGTTAGTGGCTGGCTGGTTTGCCACCTTTGAGACTATGTGCCTCTCTGAGCCCACTGCAGCCCAGCCACTGCTCTCTGCTTGGGGATACCCTTTTCCATGCCAGCTCCCCATCCTGCCTCGTGTCCCTGCCTTTGCAGCAGGGCTTGAGCAGCTTTGGTGGCCCATGAGTGGAGTGGGGAGTGGGGATTGTTTTGCAGGGCTGTCTACTATGCTCTACCAGATAGAAGCCGTTACTGCGTTTAACATTAGCCTGGGGTAATCAAAAGCCTGATGCATTTTAGCTCTCCTGACCTGGCTTCGTGACAGATCTCGAACAGGAGGGCAGCACTGGCTGCTGGTGTAAGGAGTATGCTTTCCTGCACTAGCTGCTTTTTGCTCCCGTCTCTGCTGCTGTTTGGTGAGCAGATGTTTGAGCAAACCCACAGACTGGGTGAAGGTGTCTCTCTGTGTGCTCCTCAGTGCTTTGCTGTTGTCATCCATGGGCTTGTCAGCTTATTCAGAATAACCAGTATGAAGGGAGTCACCAACTTAGTTGTCACAATGGATTTACAGCAGAGTGTTCTCCTGTATTTCTATACAGCTATTGAGAGTATAGAGAGCTAATGAGAGTTGTTTCATTATTTTCTGTGCAAAACTCAGGCCTAGAGACCTTTCTTCTCCATCTTTTCTAAATACTAAGTTTCTCATGTAGTCACATCACTCTGGAAGACAAAGCGTGAGGAAAATCCCTGTTCCCTGTCACCCTTGTCTGTGGCGTTCCTGCTCCCAAATCTCCCATCCATCCCTGGGAGGGGTCTGCTTGGTGTCAGGTTGAAGATGGCCTGACCCCAGTCATACCCCAGCACTTTTTTCTCCTATCTGCCTCTTGAATCTGCCAGGTGCCTTCTTCATCCCCTACCTCATCTTCCTCTTCACCTGTGGGATCCCTGTCTTCTTCCTGGAGACGGCCCTGGGGCAGTACACCAGCCAAGGAGGAGTGACAGCCTGGCGGAGGATCTGCCCCCTCTTTGAAGGTGAGCCTTTGAGGATATGGTGGGGCAAGGGGGGTGATGACTGCAGGGGATGAACAGTGACGTGTATCCCCACAGCCCAGCTCGTTACGTACCTTCATGCATCTTCTGCCCACCCCTAGGGATCCCAGCCTGGGGAGGGC
Organism: Megaceryle torquata; assembly: GCA_024611175.1. Lineage (NCBI taxonomy): Eukaryota > Metazoa > Chordata > Aves > Coraciiformes > Cerylidae > Megaceryle > Megaceryle torquata. The sequence goes on along the minus strand of JANIJG010008936.1, from coordinate 50,797 downwards.
CACCAGCTGCCTTCTTTCCAAAATCACGCTGCAAAAATTGATCGCTTTTCTCACTGAACATTTCCCATTGTTATACTGCATCCTGGTTTCCTTCTTCATGGCTGTGGCTCTGGCCAGGCCCTTTGTGCTCAATCAAGGCTGTCCTCCAAGAGCTAAATGATGAAAATGCTTTTGGAGGCTGTGAGGAGCCTAAAACACGATACTGGTTTATGGTTGGTTTTTTTTTTTTTAGTCAGTGTGATGTAATTTTCCTGACTTGCAGATGGTTTAAAACCTTAGTGGTGAAATGTGTCAGTTGTCTTAATAAATTGTTAGTCAGATCCACTTCTAGCACTGTTTCAGCACAGTCATCCAGCCTCAAGCCACTTTCCATGATTTCTCTGAAAAGTCTGTTGCCTCCCTCTCATGAACCAAAACCGTTAGATTCTCCTCCAGCACTTCCCAGAGAAGGGGGTGTGGTGTTAATGCAAAAGCTTCCTAAACAAAAGTGAAAAGGGTTGAGTGAACAAGATAAGTCAATATTGGTAGAATTGTTATTCAGCAGGTGGAGCACCGTCATATGTTTCTGTCTTGTCGGGTGGCTTTCCAACCATAATCTGCCCATCCCCTGCCCAGATTTCCTCCCATTGCCACCCTTTAACCAAGAAAGGCTGCACTGGGGCAGCAAGGAAGAGAAGGTCCCCAGGGCCCCTGCTTGGACACCTGCTGATGTGGCGTGGTGCGCTCTGGGGAGGCAGTGATGGCTCTATCAGCCACCCCACTGACATTCATTCAGCAGAGCAGCAGATGAAAATGTTGCATGAGCACCTCCCAAGGGGAGTCCTGTTCATGTCCTTTGGCACATGGGTCACCTGCCTTTGGGGCTCACTTTCTGCAGGAATTGGCTACGCCTCTCAGGTCATCGTTGTACTGCTGAACTTCTACTACATCATTGTCCTGGCCTGGGCCTTGTTTTATCTCTTCAGTTCATTCACCATTGACCTCCCTTGGGGCAGCTGTGACCATGAGTGGAACACAGGTGAGTGTGGAGCTACCTCTCAATCCTCTACTGGATCCTTCCTGGTTGAGGGAAACCTGTTGCAGCCACCAAGGACCAAACCTCAAGAGAGCGGCTCACCCCTGTGTGGGTGGGTCCACTGGTCATGGGGTGGAGCGTGTTGGGTCACTGCAGTGATGCTGGAACTGCTGGGTATGAGGCTCGGTTGAGGCTGGGTCTTTGCTAGAGAGCACCAGTGCTGCCACTGCCCAACCACTTGCAGCACCCAACCAGTGCCATGCAGTGGTGGCTTCCCTTGCAGCTCCTGCTCTGGGGTTCAGCACTGTGGGCAACTTACTTCTTGGCATTTTCCAGTCATCTTGTGCTGTGTGTTAGCATAGATCCCATGCTGGTTGGGACTGCCCACCGTGCCCACTGGAGGGAAAAATTAAATGCCATCATCTTAATTGTCCCAGATTTCTTGCCAGCCTGACCCTGGAGGGGACACCTTTTTTTCATCTTTGGGACTGTGTAAAATTTGTCTTCAGAGTCTATGTCAATGAATGTTGATTCTGTGGATGGAAAGGGAGGGATTTTTCAGGTCCAGTACTCCAGCTACATCTACTTACACTCCCTCTCTCCCTGGGCCTCTCCTGCAGAGAACTGCGTGGAGCTTCAGAAGGCGAACTCGACACTCAACATGACCAGTGAAAACTCCACCTCCCCCGTCATCGAGTTCTGGGAGTAAGTAAAGGACAGGCCTGTACCCCCTCTCTTCCGGGACAAACTTTCCCTGGGCAAGAAGAAATCCTCCAACTGCACATCCTTGGCCCTTAACCCATCCTGGCCAGAAGAGGTTACAAGAGAGGAAGGTGGTCAGGTCAGAGTGAAGGCTTTCAGGGGCAGCACCATCAGTCAAAGGGGCACATCGCTGGGCTCGTGGTTTTGGTTTGGAGCTGCACTCACAGTGCCTCAGAGCCGTCTGACTTTGTCCCCTGATGCCATATTCCTGTTCATTTGGATCTTTTGGGCTTCTAGGTCTCACTGACTTCAGTGTTGGCTAGCTGACTGTGCAAGACCTTACCTCACTGATGCTGTGCCTCCCCTGGTCCTTGATATTTTTGTTTATTGTCCTTTTCTTCTTTACTCCTCCTCTGCTGTCACACTCTCTCCATCTGTGCTGCTCCTCTCCCTGATTCCTCCATTGTTCTTCATGGCTAGCTGTGAACTTCCTTATACAGTTGTTTCCTCCTGCAGTGAAGGTCAACTGGCTGCACATTCCCCATGCTGAAGCTTTGGTTCAGACTTAGCCAGGGTGCAAACCTCAGTAAAATTCATGGCGCTCCCTCAGGATATAGTGGCCATTACTCTATTTTTTTGGATTACAGTTTATGTATCTGCTGAATTATCCATTCCTCTTGTTCTGTTCAGAGCAGCATGCCCCATGGTGCATGCCATGGTGCATCCAGCAGCATGGTGGCTGCAGCCAGGGTAACCATGCTCAGGGTACAGGTACTAGGACTATAGGTGGGAGTGGAGTGTGCTCTGTGAGCACTGCTCTCAAAGCAGCAGCTCTGTGATGGGTTTTTATCTTCATGTTTTGCAAGCTGTAGCATGTTTAGGTGTTTAAGAGGAGACCTTAAATCCCTGAGATTGCAGGAGTCCGTGTTCATGGTGCAGTAGGTAAGTTCTTTCCACTGAATCCATGCTACTGTGGGATACCAGCATGTTCCCAGGAGGCTTTGGTGTGGTGGGTGGTGACTTTTCTATGTGAGCTAGTCTTCGTCTTAGAAAAAGAGGTGATGTTTTCACTTGGAGTGACTAATATGTAAGCTATCCTGAGAAGAAGAGGAGCGCATCAAAATTAAAATGAAGTGCTAGGGTCAGCTTACTTGACACTGAAGTTTGCTCCCTCATTTTCATCGTTTTCTCCTCTTGTGTTTGTTACCCTGAGGTACTGAGCAGCTACTTTTCTGGTATGAAGGCATAGAACTGTTGGCCTGGGAACTCTGATGATCCCCAGTACCTCCTGGAAGAACAGGCCTAGTTAAGCACCAAGCCCTGGCTAATGTGGTTACTGTGCAAGTAACCCCTCTGCTGCCACTGTGAATTTCCCCTGGGTGCTTGGATGGAAGGAGGGCTCTGCTCTCGCTGCCCTCAGCAGCACTGCGGGGTGCTGCCAGCACATGGAGCACATGACACCTCCAGGGCATCCTCGGTTCGGCACAGGGATGCTGGTTTTAAACTTCAATGTCTTTATATTTTGCTTTGTCTCCTGTGTGATCCCTGAGCCTGCATTCCCCCTCTGCCTACTGCTGATGTGTGATTAGATGGTGGCCTACCTTAGAGTGCTTTTCTTGAGGCTGTCTGCTGGAGAAGGCTGAGGTTCCCATCACTGATGTTCCCATCTATGACTATCCCTGTGGAATAAGCACGTGAGGACTGGAAATTTCCACTGTCCATTGCTTCTGATGCAGCATCTGTTCCTGCCCTCTCTGGTCAGGGAGGTAGGAAGCCACCCTTTCCTTGAGAAGCACTGACTGGACAGTGGGCTGATGACATGCTTCTGAGGCCTCTTCTGGCTGCGGTACAGTGCACAGTTAGTTACGGTCTGCTGGCACGCTCTCCCTGCTGGTTACAGTCTGTATCCTTAGAAGCAGGCAAAGAGCAACATGACGAAACCTATCTGGTGGAGAAGCATGATTTTTCCTGACCCCTCTCTCAACCTCTTAATCTGCTGCAAGGCTGTGGGTCAGGAAATGAAGTAGTGTGTCTTCAAGTGTTGTTCATCAGAAGCGTGACCTTTATTTTGGGGTGATTGCCATCTTTTGCAGGAGGATGGGTGTTGCTGCTGGGCTCCAGGGTAGTGCAGGTCCCTCTCTGCCTGTCTTAGACTTGGGGTTTTGGGACTGTGCCATGGTGTTTCACTCTGATTCACCTGAGCAGTGTAGGAGATGGAGAAGGGTGAGTCCTTACTTCTGTAGGTGACGAGGAAGATTTGACATACACATGACATGGGAAGCTGCCAGGGTGAGACCATAAGACCTTAGCTAAACCAAAGTCCATCCAGGATCCTATTTCTACACTGGCTGAAAGAGAATGCCCTTAAGTGGCCTCTTCTGACTTTGCAATGGTGTCATTGTGGTCTTGGTTAGGTCTTAGTCATGGTATGGGGTACTATGCTACCCTGGGTCCTGAGGTGAAATGTGTAGCTACTCCTCTAACAACAGGTGAAGTGTGCTATGGAGAAGGGGTTGGACAGCTTTGTTTCTTGGGTGGTCCTGATGGATTCTGCATAGTAAATGCAATGTGTCATTCACTTTGAGATATGTAGCATGTCAGAAATTAGGTGAACTTCATAATGTGCATGAAAAAGGCCCGTGCAGAGCTTGTGTGTGCAAAGTGCTGTGTGTTCTTGCAGACAGTGAGCTCTTTACCCCAGAGGATGTGACAGATAAAGGGCGGGAGGAGGACAGAAGAAATGTCTTGGCCCAACAGGCCAGCACTGGAGTTAGTGCATGAGCAAGTGTCTATGTATGATCTGACAGGCTGGTAGTACTTTTAAGAAGGTAGCACTGTTTGATTCCTCTGAGGCTTGCAGCTCAGATCCGAGCCCTGAGTAAGACAATACTTGTCCCCAAAGCTATCAGGTGCTGCAGAGGTGTGGCAAGTACCAGTGTCATGTTGGGAACATTAGTGGCCAACATCAGTGACATTTGGATGTTCCTTTGGTTTTCCTCAATGCAGGAGGAGAGTGCTAAAGATTTCTGATGGCATTCAGCACCTGGGCAGCCTGCGCTGGGAGCTGGCTCTGTGTCTCTTGCTGGCGTGGATCATCTGTTACTTCTGCATTTGGAAAGGGGTCAAGTCCACAGGCAAGGTGAGTCCTTGGTTCAGATCAAGCCCTTTCCCTTGATCACAGCTGGAGTGCTTGATCTACTCACCTTTTGGATGTTGAGAGGTCCTAGAGATCCCCTGGGAACCACCCTCTGAATACGCTGGTAGGAGCCTGTGGGGCTCAATTTGCAGTAGGAGTGGGAGCCAGGCTCTGTGTTTTGGGTAGGAAAGGATGGAAGTGTTGAGGCATCTTGGAGCTTTAACTTCCAAGATGTATATCGCCATCTGGTTCCTCCCCATTCACAGGCCCAGGAGACCCTGCAGTGTTCCTGTTTATGGGGGTAGCTGCACGTACCCTCCCTTTCCCTCCCACCACAGTATGAGCAAGCAGTGTGGTTTTTGCCTCTGCTGGCAAGTACAGCTGGAAATCTTCAAATTAATTTTTGAACTTGAAGGCAACTCTGATGGCCTCCAAGCTCTCTCTGCCTCATTTCCAAGGGGATCTTTTTTTTCTCCTTTGTCCCAAATCTTCCTACAGTTGCTTGTATTTTCCAGAAATAAAGGTCTCCATTTTTTTTTCCCCTGACACTAGTCACCACAAAGGTATTTTTTTGAATGCTTCTGGGAAGGGTTGGTGTGACTGTCCAGCTCCATCCCATGCTCCCTCTATTTCAGAATGTGCCACTGTTATTTGCATTGACCCCATGACTTCATTTCTGCTACTGCCTCCTGACCCATTCCTAGACAACTTTGTCTGGAGCCATCGAGAACAGATGGCAATGGAAAGGTTTAGTACGTTATCTAAATGCTATCTTCTCTGCATGCTTTGAACAAGACATCGAGTGTGGTGAGGTGTAAATTTTAGCTGCATCCGTTTCCATCAGGTTGATGACATGGATGTTAACAGTTTCTCCTGCTTCCAGTTTCTCCTGCTTCCAAAATGGTCTGGGATTATGAAACATAACAGGGAAATCAAGCAGCTTGCATGGATTATGTTTTTTTTTGGTTTCCATGGAGTAAAATTAGAAGAAAAGAGCAACTGCTTGCTGTGGTGGCCTGATAAAAGAAAGCAGAGGCAGTCTAATAACAGGAAATATGATAGTGAGATACAGCAAACATAGAGTGGGAAGTGCTGAGAATAAATTCAGTATTTTAGATACAAGTTCTAGGTTAAATGCTAGTGCTTTTTAGCAAAAAGGACTAGCAATGGTGCGATGTTATCTTGAAAACCCCAAACCTTATTTCAGTAAAGCAGGAGTGTCTACAGGTTTATCAATCCCCCCCCATATTTAATAATACAACTAAAATTATGGCTGTGGGAATACAACTGTCCTGGGGAAGAGATAAACCTTAGTTCTGGGGATTTGCCCTTGCATAGGGGCAAACGCCGTGAGCTGAAATCACGCAAGGCAGTACAGCAGCAGTGGTCCACATCCCTTTACACGGGGACTGCCTGTCCCTGAGGAGCACTTGCAAATGCAGGAGGTTGTCACAGATGGAACCACTTTGCTGAGGCATGTGGACCAAGTTCAAATAAAACCCTAGATGTTGTTGACCAGCATGTGATGGAACGATCACACTGATCCCGGCAAGGTTCCTGGTGGTGTAGTTAGTGCTAACAATGACCAAGAAATAAAAAGATTGGGTCTGAGCCAAGCACTGAGTAATATCTCATTGGATCCAGATGTTCCTGTTGTTAGATAGAAGTTTGGCAACTCTTAACCCAGCAAAACGTTCTCCAAATTCAGGCCTCTGGTCTCATTGCAGATGTGAGTTACTGTTGAGTGAGAAGGTTAACGCTCTGGCTCGTGCAGGCTGTAGAGCACCCAGGACATTACCAAAATGTGAATCCAAATCGTATGCCAGACGTATACCATATACCCGTTTGTGTTCTGAGCTCCTAAAACTGATGTCATTTAGAGATCCAGCTGAGAATATACAATCTGGCATCCTGGAAGAACATGCACTAGGGTTCAAAGTCAGTATTTTGTTGTTTGTTTGTTTTTCTTTTTTTTTTTTAATGTTTTTGTGTGTGTGTGTTGTTTTTTTGTTTGCTTTTGGGGGGTTTGTGTGTTTTTTTTTTTTTTTTTTTTTTTTTTTTTTTTTTTTAATGTTTTTTTGTGTGTGTGTTTTTTTTTTGTTTGCTTTTGGGTGGTTTGTGTGTTTTTTTTTTTTTTTTTTTTTTAATCTTACTTTCATGATTGAAAAAGATTAGACTTGGATCCTGTCATTTCCTGAAGGAAGAATTTGATTGTATGGTAAATGCAGGGATGAGTGTTAAACTTGCAGGACCTGCAGATTCAATTAACTACCACTGAAATTCTCTAAATCAGGGACTCCTTGGAATTTGAGAATGAAATTAATTACAGTGTTTGCTTGTGTTGAAGGATGCTGATCCAGAGAGACAGAAATGGCTCTGCTCACGCACACATCTCAGGCAGTCACAAGCCCCAGCAAGGTTTTTTCCACTGACCTCTGCGGCAACACCCAAGACTGCTGTGATATATAGAATAGGGCACTTGAAATGCACAGAAAACATGGAGCAGAAGGCAGAGATGATAATTAGTAGTGTGGTTTTTCAAGCATTGGATATCTCTCAAATTGTCCTGTTCCTTCCATATTATAAAACCAAATCACAGAAAGGTTTGTATTTTGACTTGGAGGAGGACTTGCATTGCAGCAGTGGGTGCTTTGGACATCACATTATTCAGATGGAGTACAACAGAGTAGATCCAGAAAAAAACCCTCTCTGAATCACTACTCGGATCACAAGGAGTTATGCAGAGGCAGAGCAAAAGTGGTTGTACTCTCTAAGGAAATCATGAGCTCATTCTTAGTAGAACTTCCTTTGGTGTCAGTTGGTTTGAGTGGGAAACAGGTACTATGGTGTGGTGTTACTATGGCATGCTACAGCAATTAGCCTTAGCAGGCTTGGAATTATTGTCCCACTCTATTCTGCCCTGCTGCAGCCACATCTGGAATACTGTGTCCATTTTGGGGCTCCCCAGTTCAGGAGAGATGGGGAACTACTGGAGAGAGTCCAGCAGAGTACAACAAAGGTGAATGGACCATCTCTCTTATGAGGAAAAGGTTAAGAGAGCTGGAACTATTTAGCCTGGCGGAGAGGAGACATTATCAGTATCTATAAATATCTAAAGAGTGGGTGCCAAAAGGATGGAGCTGGACTCTTTTCAGTAATGCCCAGTGACAGGACAAGGGGCAATGGGCACAAACTGGAACACAGGAAGTTTCATCTGAATATGAGGAATAACTTTTTTCTTGTGAGGGTGACAGAGCCTGGAACAGGCTGCCTAGGGAGATTGTAGAGTCTCCTTCTCTGGAGACTTTCAAAACTGACCTGAATGCAATTCTGTTTTATGTGCACTAGGCAAACCTACTTTATCAGGAGGGTTGGACTAGGTGATCTCTGGAGGTCCCTTCCAACTCTGATGATTCCGTGAACAGTTCTGAAACTCTAATCCCCAAACTTAGTGTTATACTTACCAGGTGTGGAGTTCCTGAAAGGATCCATCCCTGGAGGTTTTTAAACAACATCTCTAGATGTGTCCAGATGTGGCACTTCAGGACATAGTTTAATGGTCATGATAATATTTAGTAGATGTTTGGACTTGATGATCTTGAAGGTAATTTCCAACCTTATTGATTCTATAATTAGCTGATACTGGCCTGCAGCATTCCCCCAAGGGACGTGGCTCTTTTTCTAGAGGAAGGGATTTCAACCCTACCTGAGTATGTCTGAATTGCTTATGGGGCTGGTGGTGTAAAAAAACAAGAAGACACAGGTTAAAGATCTTGTTTGGGTCTGCATCCTTGGTGGCAAATCCGAGATGTGCTGCTCTGCCTTGCCTGAAGTGCCCACATTGGGTATTTGAACAGGGGTCAGAGGCAGCAGCTGAGGCCCACTGCAGTGGGGAACTGTGGGCACAAACCTGTTGCCAGTGCCAGTCCTGAGTAGGGGAGCCCCCAGTGTTGTCCTTGGTGGTCCTTCGGTAGCAATTGCATTTCGAGGTGTATCTCTTATCTACACACCCCTTCACCCTTGCCCCTAAATGTGTTGCAGAAGAGACTTTCTGTGTGTGACTGAGACCTCTATTTGGGGTAGGCATGTGCAAATGGATATTGGGAGCTGCTCCTTCTCTGGTGCTACTACAATGCTGGCTACAACAGAACTACTTTGACTCCAACCTGCTGACAGTTTGGCTCAGGATCTGGATTGTTTTTAGGACTAGAAAGGTTTTCTCTGGCTCCAGACACACCATGGTACTTCATAATTTTCCTGGGTGCATTTTAAAAACCATTTCTCTCTACTGCAGATGACAGCAAAATGTGTGGGGAGGCAGCTTGACCCATCACCTGATGCTGCCCATTTCCCCCAGCCTGTGAGTCAATGCTGTGTGCTCTGGCCCACGCCGCTCACTCACACTTTTTCTTCTGTCTTTCTCCCAGGTGGTTTATTTCACGGCCACATTCCCATACCTCATGCTGGTTGTTCTGCTGATCAGGGGAGTCTCCCTGCCTGGGGCATCCCAAGGGATCCTGTTTTACCTTTATCCAGACCTCAGTCGCCTTGGGGACCCCCAGGTAAGGTGGAGGGATGGACCAAATGGCTGAGCTGTGCTTGCACGGATGCCTGTGGCTGTCATCTTTCCCTCCCTCCTTTTCTCACTCTTTCTTCCAATTTCTTCTTTCTGTCTTCTCTTTTTCCTCTCTGAGGGCATAAGGAAGGGATGTGATACTGGTGTGTACTCTGATGATCTCCGTGCTCTCTCGCCTTCACCTGTGCTGTTACCATATTTTCTAGTCTGAGGTGAGTCTGAATTGCTAGGGTTATGGGCAGTGGGATCTAACCCTTCATCATGAGGGCACCAGGTGTCCCTCCCCTTTCTTGGGGAGTCTTCTCTGCTATGGAGGCAGCCAGTGTATGGGGTGCCACTCTGCACCTAGCCAGCAGCTTGCGGGAATGAGCCCTGCTCCTGGAGTGCATGTTCTGGCTTCTGTGGGAAGCATGCTGGGTGCATGGATGGTAGGAGCTGTGGCAAGCTGCAGCATCAGTCCCTGGGACCCAGCTGCCCTCCTCACTTCCTAGTCCCTGGTGAGAAATTCCTGCCTGTCTGACAGGAGTGTCAGCGCACAACTGCTGCTTTTAATCTCTTTGGGACAAGTCCTTCCATGTTAAATCCTGGCTCCAGCTGAGCTGTTGTACCAGCCTTTGTGTGAAGGTGTTTCCAAAGGAGATTAAAGGGTGCCTGTCTGGAAAATAGGCCAGCAAAACCCTTCGTAACCCCATTAACTCTTTCTGGTCTAGTCCCAGTGCTGCCTTGGTTATTAATTTTGTAAACAGTGGTGTAAGTGCCAAGGGAGGAATGACTTTGGCTGATCCTGCCCTCCCTGATGGAGGAGAGAGGATTCCTGTTCCCAGGAGCAGCAGCATGTCAGGGGCTGCAGAGTATTCCTGGGTCCTGCCTGTGCCACCGGTGGGGTGTGACTCTCTGCAAGTGAGTTTGACTTACAGCTTCCGATCTGGGGAGCTAAACACAAGTGTCTGGTTTCCAGCTTCAGGCTGTCTGGTTTTTATCATGGGAAGGACTTGGAGTTCCTGCTCAGCTTTCTGGAAGTCACTCTCTGGTCAAGGCTGTACCTGATCGGGGGTGAGAAGCCTCGTTTTACAGTGTCGGCTGCTGTCTTGCTCTCTGGGTTTGCCTGTGCACAGGAGGTAGGTAGGACAACTGCTACCTTGGTGTGATGGTGCAACGAGGCTTGGAAGGGGGTGCAAACACAGGTCTGTGTTTGCAGAGTTTGTGGCTCCATTCGTTCTGATGAGTTGTAAGAGACTTCTGAAGTGAAATAACATCGAGTGGTGCTCATTCACTTATGAAAAGTCTTGTTGTTACTGTGGCTGTGTCACCCAGGGGACTGAATTAAACCACTTCAGGCGTGGCATGGTTTTGCTGGTACTAGCTGTGTCCTCATTAGGTCTGTCCTGGCAAACTTTTCCAATTACAGCCTGAGCTTTAGAAGCACAGCTTCCTTCCAGCCTGGAAAATGCTAATGCACTGGTGGAAAGGCAGAGTAACCCTTCAGAGCAAGAGGGTGGCTTACCCTCAGCTCGGGGGGAGAGGAAAACTTCCTCCTCCTTCCCCGCATCCATCATTCCCAGATCAATGCTTCACTTCTGTGGGAGAAAAGCAGGAGTTGCCTTCCTCCAGAGTGCTTTAACTATCCTACTGAACTGGGCAGCAGAGCTTGATGTTTCTCTCCTGTTTTCCCATCAGCGAGGGAAGGGTTAGTGCCCCAAGCCCCACACACCGCAGCTGTGCCCCCCTCTCTCTGTGTAGGGACGGTGTGAGTTCTGCCAGCCCGTTGGGGCCAAGTCAATTATAATTGATTTGTGCTCAGAGGATGGTGAGCTGGAATTGTTTACCCGCAATCCTGCACTGCCTGGAAAAATGGAAGATTCTTTAGTGCCAGGGATCGTGAAAATGGAAATTTAAAAATACCCTCTCCAATATGAGCTTTATGGTAAAGCATCTTGAGGGGAGGTTTAAACAAAGGGCAAACAATATCCAGGGGACAAAATCAAAACTCCTTTAAAGTATAAACTAGGTAAAAAGAGGGGATGAATTATTTAGCAGGTTGTACCAGGGGAGCAGCAGCAGCTGAAATGTGATTAAGTGTTAGAATATCAGACTGGTGTGTGTGGAAATCATTGCTTTTCACCTGCCAAATGACCTTGGACAGAACTGGGAAATCCTACCTATGAGAGCTCAGGCTAGCTGATTGATGGTGATCTCTTCTGGCCATGGAGTCTACATTGCCCTAAATCTTCCTGCACCTTCATTTTCTAAATCTGTTAAATGCTTATAATTAAAAGGTAAAGAAAATGCATTTGATAGGTAGATCAGAGTATGCAGAGAAACTGCCAAACAAAAGTTTTGAATAATGATGTCCAGTTCTGCTCAAATACAAGCAGATAACAGCAAAACCTCTAAAAGAAATAATCTATTTTGAACTCTATGTCCCCAGACTAAAACAGGGGAAAAAAAAAGTGCAAAAGCATTGCCTCTCATTTGCATAATATTAGTGTTATTATGTTAGCCTGACAGCCATTAATAGAGCCAATTTTTTTCCCCCCTCCTTGATTGCATTTTATGTGCTCCAGAAGGTTCCTACTTATTTCATAGTGTGGGTTGTGTTTTAAATGAAAGGGGGTCTTGGTGTTGCTCACCATTTTAATTTTTGATCACTCCACACTTTGCAATTAGCTTTGTGGTGATTTTATCAACCATCTATTTCAGTAGATCATGCTAGTGATTTATGGATGTGATTAAGAAGGGGTATGTACAGTGTGATCTCCTAGGGGGAAGCTGAAACGAGGAATTCAGAGTAGAAATAAGGTCTAGGTGAGGGAAATTTGTCATTAGAAGAATTTTTTTCAAGTGCTGGCAGACTCTCCATTGCTTGATGCTTTTGTGCCACACAACCAGGCATTAAAATAGACAGATGTAAAATTGTCTGTTAAGATAGATTTAAAGAGAGGACTGATGAGCTTGATGCAGAAAATGATGCCTGTGTGTTTGGGTTTGCTTTTTGGTATCAAATCTCAAGCAATTTTAGTTAAATTTAATTATATTTAATGAGTGAGAATGGAGAAGTTTAAAATCAGCAGCCTCTGACTCTGTCTCTCTCTAGAAAAGCTGCAAATCTTTCGAAAAGCCTCCTACTCTTGTTTTCCACTTGAAGTTTCCAGAAAACCCATCACCTTGCTCTATGTGTTTGTACTTTATCCAGTCATATATAAAAAGGCAGAACTTTCTGTGATGAGCTGATCTCCATCCAGCCCAGACATGCTGAAGGCCCCAGTGGGTGCTGTGCCTCTGGTCCTGGGGGCAGGGAAGCACTGGTGATGCCAAGGATCAGCAGAGGACCTGCAGCTCTGCAGACACCCTGTGAACAGTATCCCCACTGCCTCACTGGACACACGACCATGCACAGCACCCTGCATGCTCTGTGCAGCTAAATCCAGAGCATTACCTTCATCCAACCTCTGCTTCTCATTATCTCTCCCTCTCTCATCTGCACTATTTTTCAAACAATCTTCCCTGTGTGTGTCTCACTTTCACCCTTTTCCCTGGAAGTTGCTTTTTGGAGCAGAGTTTGCTCCTGCAGAGTACCCACAGGCTCCTGCTTCCCAGTGGATGTGGCAGGAAGGTGAAGGTGCACTCAGGCTGTTAGGGGGGTTATCGACTGTGGCTGGAGGAGGCTGCCAGTCTGGCTTATGGTTTGCACTGGAGCAGATCTTGCTGCTGAGGCTGTGCTGAAGATAAGCCCCTGGGGCCACCCCAGGGAAGACAGGAGGAGCATGCATCTTTAGAGGCTGTGACCAATTGAGTTAACCATGGGCCCCCATAGCCATGCTGGGGAAGAAGTCCGAGGCCTCAGATCCATTCCAAATTCAGGCCCCTCCTACTGCTTCTCCATGGCCAGCAAGAGCCGCTGCTTCCCAGCAAGAAGGGAGGGCAATCATGGGCCTGTTAAATATTATTTGTTCCACTTATTTATTTGTGTTTTTTTTGTTGTGTTGGTTTTTTTTTTTTTTTTTTTTCTCAAGCAAGCCTTTAACTTGACCCTGTTCACTTAGTTTGTGCTGTTGCTGGCCCCCTGCTTCCCCTTTCTGAAGGCAAGTGTGTTTGTTTTCATGGTGGAGGCTGACCCACTGCGCCCGTGCCTGGATGTGTGTGATGGTGGGGCTGCTGCTGGCACTATGCACAAGCTCTCACACCCTGGCCTGGGGCCTCATGGCCCCCAGCCCTTCTAGAAGATCCGTGGAGTGTCTGTGAGCCCAGGCACTGCTCCCCACCCTGCCTGGGAGGGAGGGAGAGAGCTTGCAGCTCCTGCAGCGAGCCGGAGGGGCTCGGGGCTGGTGACCTCTCCTCTGCCTTGCTGGAGTGATTCATCTGCATGGGGTGAGCCACAGCTGTATTTACCTTGTGGGTCTTCTCCTCCTCCTCCTTCCATGCCTCTTGCCAGGCCTGCTGGTGTAGGACATGGGTGGCTGTCTGGCCGTGGCCACACAGCCCTGCTGAGTCTGATCTCTGTGCTGACATAACAGGAAGGAATAAAACCATCTCTGTCTTCCTGCAAGCAGCAGGCAGGGAGGAGTGGAGAGTCTAGCTTTCCAGGCAGCAAGGATCATCCCTCAGAGCATCCCTTGGCACCACCCTGGGGCAGGCAGCTGTGCTTTTCAGGATGAACCAGAAACCTGTTTGTTTTCTTCCAGTGTTTAAAGAAACCCCAGCAGCGGGAAGACCCTCCTGGGGGTAAAAAGTTCCAGTGGGTCAGCAGGTGTGGGGGTTATGTGAGGTTGGTGCTCAGTGATGGGTCATTGCAGGCACCTTGAGTGCCAGCACAGTGCTCAAGATTAACTGTGGAGCAAAGTTACTGTCCCCGACTCCCACAGAGCCCATTCCTGTAGTTTCTGAGCAGCTGGTGCTTGGGCCTGGGAACTTGATGTCTGGCTAGGACCAGGGTGGGCAGAAAGAGCAAGAATGCTTTATGGAAATGGCAGTGACTTGTTCCCTACCTGCCCTCTCCCAGGATGAATGAGGATGAGGGAAAGCACTGTCCTGGGCTGTGCAGCACATCGCTGGGCTCTTTACCACGAGAGTGGTGGAGCACTGGAACAGGGAGGTGGTGGAGGCCCCATCCCTGGAGACATTCAAGGTGGGGCTTGATGGAGCTCTGAGCAACCTGCTCTAGTTGAGGCTGTCCCTGCTCTCAGCAGGGTTGGACCAGATGACCTCTAGAGGTCCCTTCCAACCCAGACAGTCCCTGTGTTTCTCTTTGAAGCAGGGCCGCAGGACTGCACTGTCTGGTGCCGCTGCAGTGTTGTGGGGCAGGAACTAGGCCAGTCCTGAATGCAGGGGGGGAAATGATAATCTGGAAGTGGTGCCCTGGGCATCCTGAAGTGAAATCTTAAGAATCTGAATCAAGGTCCCCCCTTTTAAGTTTGGGCTGAAGTGATGTCTGCATGGTGCAGTGGGTGGCTGGTGGGCAGCATCAGCACCACAGACTGACTTGTGGGCAGTGATGCTGGGAAGGAAAGAAATGCTGGTTGGACTGCAGCTCAAGGTTTGGGTGATTTTTGCTCTCTCCTTGGCATTACACTGTGTGACCCTCCATGAGCATGTACCCCCTCTGTGCTGTGTCATCTCTGCTTTGCTGATGCGGACAGTTTGTTGCTTTGTGGCATGGCACCTGTATTTGATGTATGACATATGCAGGGGATCAATAACATTTTGCTTGGAAATGGTATCTACTGTTATTTGTAAGTGCTTTGGGATCTTCCTAAGGAAGGATCTGTTTCAGTACGGGGGCTATTAAATTCCAGTACATGTAATAAAGTGAATATTGCTGAGAAATTAAGGGGCAAAGAAATATGTCCTCTTATAGGCCATAACAGTCTTGGATAACTGCAGCTCAGGTATGAAGGTTTTGGCTGAAAACTGAGAATAGGAGGTTATTACAAACTGGAGTAAACAACATGTTCAAGGATATTGAATTATGAATTAAATAAACTGGATGGCTTAGGAAATTGCAGACAGCAATCAAGTCAAAATACCCATGCTGCCAATGTGCCGGCAAAATCTGAACAGGATAAACTTTACCAATCTCTTTGGGAGCGGCGGCCAGGGAACAGCAGCATACTTTTATCTGCAGGGGAAAGAAAGCCCTGCCTGACCTTAGTTGAGCCCCTTTAGTCAGAGTGGAAATATTAAAATAATGAGAGGCTGTTGATCAGCAGCACAGGAGGGAAAGGGGGTTCTTGGAAGGGCTGAGAAACCATTTCTGAGTCACTGCAGAGAGACACAGCAGGTTGGGGGAGGAAGAGTAAGGTTGCTTCTTTTCTGGAGTAGTTTGTGTAGCCCCTGTGAGCCCACAGGGCCAGGTGGGCAGAAGTGCTTCTCATGAGGGACTTGAGGAGGAGGCTTGACTGAGGCCCCTTCTGATGCCAGTGATCCTGAAGTCCTGGGGCGTGCTGCCACTGCTCAGGTCCATCACTTAATGGGTCAGGACCACCTACAGCATCAGTCTTTTTGCAGTCCTTTGACCCCCAGGCAATTTCAGAACTGGCAGGGTGCTCAGAGGGACAGAAATGTGGCTTGGTCTTTGGGCCAAGAGCTGCAGTAACTTTCTAAAATGGGGAATAAAGTGCATGCAGCCCAAGTTGGTGCTCACACTCACGCTGACTAAGCAGCATCATAAAATCTGCAAGCCAAGCAGTTTTGCAGTTTCCCATTTTCAGCCACAGGCTACCTTGCTTCAAATAGGAGCATACGCTAAGGCAGGTCCTGTATTCCCTGAAGACATCCCTTTGGGGCTGGACTCTCACCTAGACCAGTGTGCACTCCATGGGTGTTGTGTTGGGCAGAGCAGGCAGCAGAGCGAGGAGCCCACAGACCACACTCTGGTCTGTGCTACACAGTCAAGGGTATCATTGGGTTTGAGAAGTCACAGGGCTAATGAAGCTTGGTGATTAGATATTTAGCTTCTAGCATGGCTGGTAAAGCACCAGTTCTTTTCCTGCCCCTGCAATATTTCTCATGTCTCTTGTGATTTGTCTGATATTTAACACTAGTTGTCTCTTCCTCCCTGTAGCTTACTGCTCAACCAGGATGATGAGTTCCTGTCTTTTTCCTGTTCCCTGGCTGTTGTGAGATTCATAGGTAGTTCATATCTGTGAAGTTTCTACCTACTCTTAAATCTGGCTGAAACTTGGGTCCAGTGTTATGGTGAGCGTGGGGTAGGCAGTTTGATGACAGAAGTCTTGTTATCTTGATAAACTGAGCTATGAGCATTCCAAAATCCAGGAGAGAGTGTGACTTGAGCTTGAATTTGATGAAAAAACAGAGCTCTAGCAATTAACAGCAAAATAAAACCCAAACCTAAAAAACATTTTCCCCTGATTTGTGCAAAGATGCCTAAATTATTGATGCAAAGGTGTCAGCTGGTCCAGCTTATTTTAGTGCCTTGCTGTGCCCAAGAAGTAGCTGAAAAGTGCATCTTTTGTGCATCTGTCCCTTGAGATAAAACCAGAATTTCCTTTAGAAAATCACAGCTAATGAGATCATAACATCCCTTTGTAAGGCCCATCAGCCTAGGAAGGAGAAAAGGTAAATACAAAAGGAAACCTCTCACTGCATGATGGTTCTTTGGCCAGTATGGAAGAGGAAAGGCAGAATCATGCACTGGTGAGGGTGGCCTGAGCACAGCAGCAGTTGGGCAGCTGCCCAGCTGATCATTGCTGCAGGACATGAGGTCTTGGCTGACAGGTATGATTCAGTCATCAAAACAGCTGTGGTGCTTTCCATTGATGTCTCTTGCTCCCAGAGGGGATCCTGGGTTGAGGCTGGTGTTTGTCCAAGGGCTCACCACCACCACTACTAATCTGCGGAAGTAGGGTATAGCCAAATGGAGACTTTTCTCATTAAGTTGTCCTTTGAATACTTCTGTGTTGGTTTTTTTTTTTTCCTGACTAGCTTCTCTTCTGTCTCTAGAATATGGCTACCCTTCAGCATGCATTGAATGATTGTCTTTTCTCTATTTTATAACCCCCTTAGGAAGAAAGCTCTGAGAAAACAGAGGGTTTAAATAATAATCATTGTCACTGTTTCATGCCTTACTGTTGGTTCTTGCTTTTGCTGTTGTCTGCAGAAGGCAGTGGCAGTGCTTTATTGGTGACTGCACACAGCTAGTCTTTCAGATTAAATTTGGCATTGACAAATGCCAGCCTCGGAGCACTGGGACATGTTGAGAGCAAAGTGGAATTTAAAGGTGCCTTGTGGGACTAACAGCTTTCTTGTATTTTCTTTTCAGGCGCTGTCTCTTGCAAACAACTCTGTTTATTTCTAGTAGTCCTCTCCTCCCCAGTTAATTTTCTTCTAAGTTTTGAAGCCTTTGAATTAGATCTTAGAAAGAAGGGCCACCACCAGAAGCTGTATGTACCTGTACCATCCAGTGGAAGATGAGGCTTGCCCAAATCAAGTCCTGCTGCTCTGCTAGCAGAGGGCTCCCTCAGCTCTCATGGGAAGTGTTTGTTCAGTCTCTTGCTGCTGGGGGGCTCTGGAAAGTCACAGATTTGTCTGAGAAGAGAGATGATGATGATGACATGTGTTGCGGGTTTACAACGCTCCCAGTTCATCCTTCCCTCTGTCACTCTTGGCACCTGCCGGGTGCCTCACTGAGCATTGCAATTCCTGGTACTGTGTAACCTGCCCCCAAAAAAGGTTGTCTTACATGATGGGTATTGCTGACCTCCTGACCACTAGCCTTTATGCTGGTTACAGCAGCCCCTGGGGCTCTGCCACTTCAAATCCATGCAGTGTCTGTGCTGGCCTTATCTTCTCATCTATGTTTGCCTCTCCCTTGCAGGTCTGGATGGATGCAGGCACTCAAATCTTCTTTTCATATGCAATTTGTCTGGGATGCCTGACAGCTCTGGGAAGCTATAACAAATACCATAACAACTGCTACAGGTAACTGGAGCGTGGCTCTGCTGCCTAGAGCTTTCCCTTCCCTGAACATCAGTGTACCTAGGCTGGTGAACTGCTGGAGGCTACTAGCCTTTTTAAGTGTCCATTTTCTGTTGTTTAGTTTTTTTTGGGGTGTGTGTGTTTGTTTGTTTTCCCTCAAGGTACAAGAAAACTCTTTTCAGGTGTTTTCTGCCCAAATCCAGCGCTCTGTGCTTTCTTCGCAAGGGAACTTTCTGTCCATGCCATGGATGACAAATCCCCTCTTCTTCCACACCAGCTGAGACCTAGTGAAGACAGACCCTTTTGACTAGCTTTGTGAGAAGGATAACACCACAACCTCCCCTATTACATGGGTGCATGAGTAGCCATGAGGGAAGCAGAGCTGTGAGATCTAATGGCTCTAGACTAGAGTCCTTTCACCTTGTGATTTATCCTTCCTAGGTTTGTTTGGACATAGTGTCTTGTGCAGTTGCCAGTGCTTTGGGTTCCTATGTGCTATCTAGGGTCTACCTATATGTCTGCAGATAGGAATTCTCTTTCTTGTTTAGTCTCCCTGGGCTGGACTGCTCTTGAAGAGAGATGGGCCAGATTGCCAAATAGTCTCAGGCTGTCAAGTTGAAGTGGTCAGGTGAAAATACATGCAGTTTGCTGTAGTTTCCAGCATCTGGAGCTGCATCCTCAGGTGTAAAAGGCTAGTGTGGGTGGTAGAGGCCAACTCTAGGTAAAACTATGATCTTCCTTCCCACCATTTCTCTGCTGACAGTGTTGTTCTTGGCACTGGGATCTTCACCCTCCTTTTAAACTCAAAATGATGGCTGTTAGCATGGAAGATCCAGACTAGACCACTGGCTACACAGGTCCTTGCTTGGCATGTTTCTCTCTCTTCACCTTAGAAGTTCACTCATGCTACAGCCTCTCCAACAGCATCTGGGCTGGGACTCCTCTTCCTTTTCATGTCCCTTTTCCCAGATGCAGTTTTGAGAGAAAAAGCACTGGCAAAAGGAGAAATAATGTATTTGGCTTTGGCTTGTTGCATGTCCTTGGGCACTAGCCCTCTGCATCTTCTGCCTGGATGTGTAACACAGATGATCACAGGGGCTGCTTAGCAGCAGAGTTGGAAAGAGCTTCTATAGCTGCAGATGGGAGATGCTATAGAAAGGAGAGAGATGTCTGTTTGCACACAAACCTTTTATGCTATTTGGCTTTGCTAGGGAAATTGTTCTTAGTTTTGGTGTCAAACATCCGAGCAGCCTGTTCCCAGGCATGCATCCAGTTTTAATGAATTGGTTCTGTGGTCTACAGCCTTGGCTTGCATAGGAGGACAGGACATTTAACAGGGTGGAGGGATACCAACGTGGTGCCCCACTCAGTTATGCTGGGCCAAATGTAACTTTTGGTGACCTGGAAGAGAAGATGTGGGCAGGAGGTATCATTGTATGGCAGCAGTCCAAGATGACCCCAAATGGCATAGATTATTTCTCACTTTCTGGGACAGTAAAGGATATCATGAGGGTTCTCAGGATCCCTTTCAGGTGAAAATCTGAAGAGATTTGTTTGCTCTGACTGTTCCCTGCATGTTACCCTCCATGCAGCACTCCTTTCCACTTGCCAGGTGACTGGTGAGCACCTTCTAGCTCATGCCTTTCCAATGAGGGTTTGACCTGTCACGTACATCCAGGGGAAAGACAGAGACACATTGGGAAGGAAGAGCAATGATCTGAAATAGATCTGAGTTTGTATAAAATGACTGAGAGTATAATTTGAGTGGAGAGCAGACAAGTTATAACTAGAGAAACAAGGTTCTGGTGTGGATTTCCCCAGCTGAGTTAACCAAGCTTGGTGAAGTGTGACCCTCTTTACCAGTCAGGAGATTCACAGGGACTTACCCTCTTTCAGTCTCTCCTGCCTTAGAAACCAAGGACAAGGGCAGAGCAATGGTGTCAGGTGCTGTGCAGTCCTTGACAATGCAAACATCCGTGCTTTGTACGGATTTACCTGTATTTATTTGGCACAGAGGCTCTGTGTGAACTGCACTTTCTCTCTAGAAATGGTTGCAGTCTGTGAATAGATCTAGTTAATGTGCAGGGAGGAGCACGAAGCCCCACAAATATTAGATAGCTAAAGACCGATACTAGAAAAATCACACTGGATTTGCAGAGTAGCGTTTAATAAAGTCAGAGCAGGCCATGAAATGCCAGAAGGGGTGCGTTCAGTTTGATTCAGAATATCTTGGAAAGATGCTGCAAATGTTATTGTTATCCCCGGGGTTGCAGTCATGACTAGGAGACTGGAGCGTGAAAAGGAATTGGATAGATAAGAGATGTTTAGTTTAAAGAGTAGATGGATGAGAATGAGATGAAATGGAGTCAAAAGGGAATAGATCAGAGAAAATAAATTGCATGACTTTGTTCATCTTTTTCTCATAATGCAAGGACCGGGAGATATCCAGTAGTGTTGCCAATCGAGGTTGTAACTGGTCTGAGAAATTTATTAAGGAAAAAAACCAAACAAGCCATGTCTCCTTTTTAGACAAAAATAATCTCTGGCACATTCTGCTATGGGAGGAACCAGAGGAGAGAAGGAAAAAGGAAAAAAAATCAGCATTTAGATGTGTAGCAAGGCCATCTCATGAGTTGAGGAGTTTAAGCGAGGAATACATCTCCTTGGAGAAGGCTTTCCCTGGGGGCAACACAGCAGGAGCCCCCACCTTGGGGCATCCTCCTGCAGCTCCTGGTGCTGATCTGAGCTGGGAAAGGGGCTGTACCGCAGATGGAAGACTTGGGGCTGCACTGGGAGAACGTACCTGGACCCCCACCTGGCTGATGTTGTGCCCCCTCCTCCCAGGGACTGCGTGGCTCTCTGCTTCCTCAACAGTGGCACCAGCTTTGTGGCCGGCTTTGCCATCTTCTCCATCCTGGGTTTCATGGCGAGGGAGCAGGGAGTGCCCATCGCCGAGGTGGCCGAGTCAGGTGAGTGGGGCTATGGTGGTCTGGGGGTGCTGCTGCTGCTTGACCCACCTCACCAAGGGGAGCCTATCCACAGGATACCTGCCCTGGGGCAAATGACACTGCAGTGGCAGGTTCTCATCCTGGTGGGCAGTTCTGCTTTCTGACTCCAAAGAACAGGAGGAAACAAATGCATGCTTGTGTAATATTAAGATGCAATGGCTTTTATCTTGAGGTTGACTTGAGCTGCCTGTCGGGGTTAGGGTTTAGGGTTAGGGTTGGGTTTAGGAGTAGGGTCAGGTTTAGGGATGGGTTTAGGGCGGGGTTTAGGGGCTAGGATTTAGGGTCAGGGTTGGCATTAGGGTTAGGCAGCTGCTAGCACTCGGTGAGGGGCTGAGGTGGTTGTGCTGTGCTCCTCTGGGCTCAGAGGTTTTCCCTGGCTCCCAGCCCTCAGGATGGTGGTGTAGTTGGAGCTTTCTCTGTTCCCTCTCCCTCCCTTTGTGCTGGGCTCCTCAGTCTCTGGAGGAGCCTGGTTGTCATTCACAGTACTGGCACAGAGGGAGTGAGCAGAGGCTTCATGGCTGTAGGCTGTGCCTTGGCTGGGTGGCTGCCTCTGGTGGTTCTGCACCAGCTGTGCCCTTCTGCTACCACTGCCATGCTGTTGCCTGCTCTGAAAGCTTTTCTTCACGCAGGGCCTGGCCTGGCATTCATTGCCTACCCTCGGGCTGTGGTCATGCTGCCCTTCTCCCCGCTCTGGGCGTGCTGCTTCTTCCTGATGGTTGTTTTGCTGGGACTGGACAGCCAGGTAAAGGTGCAGGTGCAGGGCGATTCTTTGCCACAAAAAAAGTCACTGTCCCTTTGGGACAGGCTTGAACTTGGCTGAGGTGGAGACAGCGGGGATGGGTAGCCGGCCAGGATGGGCTGATGGAGGTGGGATCTCTGCTCTTTGCAGTTTGTCTGCGTGGAGAGCCTCGTCACAGCTCTTGTGGACATGTACCCCACCATCTTCCGCAAGAAGAACCGCCGGGAGACCCTCATCTTGTTGGTCTCCATCCTCTCCTATCTGGTCGGGTTGGTGATGCTCACAGAGGTATTTTGGGCTCAGACCACCTGCGCAGTGCTTGCTGGGTCTGAATGCCCACTGGCAGATGGGATCTGGCGGGTAGTGGGGTCTGTGCTGGGGCCAGGAGCTTGCTGGTAAGCCCCATCTTGCCGCACCTTGCCTGGGGGAGGCTGCCTTTCCCTCCCCATGGCATTCACATTTTCCCTTTCAGCCATCACCCCTCGTGCCAGTCACAATCCTGACTCTCCTCCTGCTAAGACAGATAGTTGGAGTTCTGGGCAGTCTGTATTTTAGTTACAGATCTATTTTTATACAAGCCAAACCTTTACAGGTGTAGCCTGTTGCATGGTGAGAGGAGCACCTTTCTCCTCTTTCCTCCTGGATGGAGCTACGTGGAAACTTGGCAGGCCTGACTGCACCCCATTTCTGTTATTCTATTTTTCTATATCTTCCCCTTGTCATTAGTTGCCTGGGAGCTGAATGGCTCTGGTTTAAAACCTTTAACTCCTCCTAGCAGTGTGTGTGTGGTGATTAATGCTGCTGTGCTGCTCTTTGCATCTTCTCTTTCCATTTAGGCATGATTTTGAAAAAGCTGCCTTCGGTGGTGCACCTGCAGCTTTGTGCCTGGATTTACCCACGGGCTCATTTTGCAGACAGCCTCGCAGACCTGAGCAGGGACCCCCTGAGCTGGGCTACCAGCCTCTGGGTGCACGGCAGTGGGTGCTGGCAAAGCTGCATGCACAGCTACTTCCCCCTGCAAATTAGGAGGCTGAAGTGAATTGGACATGTGGTGTTTCTAAAGGGGAGAGGGGTGGGGGTCCCACCCTCACTTCCAGCTACAAGAGTTGCTGTGGTTTTGTCTTCTCCTAAAATATCCCCATCATCTCTGGCAGTCACCCTGCTGTGAGATGAAGGGTCACAGAGACTCCTGAGAGCAGGGTGGCTGCGTCTCTCCATCAGGCCTTGAGCACAAGTGATGTGGCTTCTGCTGTTGCCTAAAACTGTGCCCCAGAGAAAGGAAGGCGCCTCCAGCTCTGGGGAAGACGTTGAGTTTGTTTCCTGCTCTGGCTGGAGCTTTTTGCCTCTGCCTGATTCCTCTTCCCTCTCTCCCTCCCCACCTCACCTTGCTGCCTGCTTGGCCCTTCCCAGGGTGGGATGTATGTCTTCCAGCTCTTTGATTACTATGCTGCCAGTGGCATGTGCCTGCTCTTTGTGGCCATCTTCGAGACTCTCTGCGTCGCCTGGGTCTATGGTGAGTATGAACCAGGGTGGGTCCCCAGCTCTGGTCTCTCAGGCTTTTGCTTGGCCCATCCTCAAACTGCTGGTCTGTAGCTCATCTTGGCAATGGCTTTGCAGTGTAAGGCAGACCTCTAAACCCTTGCTTCGGTGCCCCTGGACTCAGCTGAACAGGGGCTTCCTCACAGCAGCACCCTGGGGGGATCTGCTTGGCAGATATCCCTAGCATGTTCCTATGTGCCCCTGCTTTTGAGGTCCTCCTTCCCCGGGGACTTGGAGTTAGCTGGGAAATCTTTTCCCCACCTGTCTATAGAGGAGTCTGAGACAAACATTTTGAGAGTCCCCTCTCAGCCTTGACATTCACAAGGGATGGGTAAAACCTGTGTTCAGGTCCCAGCCTGGGTGGGAGATGCTGAGGGGCTGACCCTGCTGACCTACTGAGCTGTTCTGGGGCAAGAGGATGTTAGTCCAGGACAAAGACTGAATCTGGTCATACTTCTGGTGAGCTCCCCAACAGGGCTGTCAGCTATGCTGAGGTTACTGCCTCATCTTCCGGGGAGCACCCAAACAGTGGTGAAGCAGGACCCTGGACATGCAGACCCTGCTGCCCTGGTAGCAGCGAGGCATCCTTCCCCTCTTCCGCAGGTGCTGAGCGTTTCTACGATAACATCGAAGATATGATTGGCTACCGGCCGTGGTCCATCATCAAATACTGCTGGCTCTTCATCACCCCGGCAGTCTGCATGGTGAGGGCCCACAGGAAGAGGAGCTGTGGGGAGAAAGATGGGCATAGTTTGATGCCTCTGAAATATGGATACCTACATAACTACAGAGGGATGTGCATCTGTGTAGGGGGTGATGTGGCTTGTTCTATGAGATCCTGTTCTGTGTGTTTGTGGCTTTAGGGGCCTCTCCCAACAGGGGGAGGTGCCCAGCTCAGCAGTGATGGAGGTGTCTGCTGGTGGGGCAAGCTCCTTGCTGCCATGTCCAGTGCTGCATGTGGGGGCTGTTCCAGCAAAGCTTGTTTGATTGATGTCTCCTCTGTTGCTGTCCTGGGGAGCTCTTTGTTACCGTGAGACTGTGCAGGTATTGACTCAACAGAAAGACCTCTCTTGGCAAACAGTATTGATTTTCTTGCTCTTTTTATCTTGGTCTCTTCCATCTTGCCAGGCAACCTTCCTGTTTTCTTTGATCAAATACACTCCGCTGACCTACAACAAGAAGTATGTGTACCCATGGTGGGGAGACACCCTGGGCTGGCTGCTGGCGCTCTCCTCCATGGTGTGCATCCCTCTCTGGATCATCTACAAACTCTCCACCATCAAAGGCTCCCTCAGAGAGGTGAGGTTGGTGCTCTGGAATCGGGGCATGGGCTGTGCTTCTATGTTGAAGCCCAGGCTTGCATGGGAATCAGTTGTGTGTTGCAGGTTAATTAGCAGAGACCCTGGAATAAATTGATTGCATGAGTCCATTGCTGTAACAGACTTGAGTATTTTTAAGTTCTGCCTGGCTGTAGGAGGGCTACTCCAAGGTGGCTGTTGCCTCTTGGTGCTCTTTGTTTATTGATTCTCTCCCTTTGCAAACACCATTAGGAAAAAAACTCATTCAATGGAAAGGATAAAGATAATCTCCACTGTCTCAATTCAGTCTGGAGGATGCCCTTGACTGAGGCTTGAGGACTTGCTCTGAGAGCTCCAGATCCCATGGACAGCTTAGTTTCCCCAGTCTACACTCAGGCTGTAGGGATAGAATGGAGGGGATCACTGGAATTTTGGAGTTTTCATCACAGCCTCAGTGACCTGGGCCTGTCCAGCTCCCAGAGCTGCTGTGACCCATTGCTGGCTGCCCTTGGTGACTACTGGGAGGGCAGGGACCTGTCAAACCAGACCTTTCACCAGACAGGCATCCAGTCCCTGACATGGATCATGGTTTCAGGAGGAGATTTCACAGACTGTCCTAAACCCCCAGGATCTCACCCATTCTCTGCCTTCCATAAGGCTCCGGAACAGGTTGTGACAGCAATGGGCCCCTGGCTCCTGTATCTAGCACAGACAGAGGAGTGGGCACAGCTGCAGGACTGTGGCAAAGGACATAGAGGGTAGTCCCTTAGACACTTGCTGTCCCAGATAAAGCCAACCTGTGTGCTCAGGCTCTTTGCAGTCTGTGCTGATGGAAAGGATGACCTGGAGGTACTTGGGCACCAGCCTTTCTTTGAACTGCTTTCTAGCCCTGGCCTGGAGCAAACAGAGGACAGACCTTTCCTGCCATAACTCGGGTCTCTTGTGCTCAGTGCTCATGGGACAAATGTTGAAAGATAAGTTTATCCCCTCGTCTTCTGAACTGCTGACAGGCCTTATCTGGCATTTAGGGACCAGACCTGCAGCCCTGCCTGGCTGGCTGAAAGATACCCATGACTGGAAGGGGAGGGTCCAGGTTACCTTTTGTCCTTGAGGCTGTGTTAAATGCTTGCGTTTGCCTTCCAGAGGCTCCACCAACTCACCTGCCCACTTGAGGATTTGCCTTCCAGGCCAGGCATGGGACAGCCCCTTCCCTCCACCAGAGCCGGCCTCCTGATGCTGACAGAGCTTGAATCTCATTGCTAGGACCAGTGTGGCTTGCTCTTCTTCCCTCTCTTCCTCCTTCCCCCAGGACAGTTTCTATACAGCCTTTACCACCTGTTGGATAACACAAAGATTCTTCACTCACCAAGGAGAGAGGGATTTCTGGGCTGAGCTCCCTACCCTGGAAGATTTGAAGGGCTAAGGAAGAGGCTGCTGTGGAGATGGTCTGCATGGAGTTAGAAATGCACCTTAATCCTCTCTCTGGAGAGGGCTCTGAAGAGGCAGACCAAGCACCAGTATTCCTGAGCATCCCCAGCTTTCTGGTGGGCAGAAAGGACGGACTGACCCTGGAGTTGTGTCAGAGATGTGGCTCTGGTGCGGACTTTGGGAGCTTCTCCATTCATCCCATTAAATCCTTGGTTTTCCCCTCTAGATTCATCCTGTCTCAGTTTTGTCTTCCCAGCATCCCTCGCTTGCAGCACATTAGGTGGGATGTATGTTAAGTGGAGCTGTGATGGACATTCCAGTCTGGATCTCTGTTGCACTGGCACATACCCATGGGAGGGAGGCCAGAGGAGAGGAAGCTTGGTTAGGGTGAGAAGGAAAACAGGG
This sequence comes from Megaceryle torquata, assembly GCA_024611175.1. Classification (NCBI taxonomy): domain Eukaryota; kingdom Metazoa; phylum Chordata; class Aves; order Coraciiformes; family Cerylidae; genus Megaceryle; species Megaceryle torquata. Next base: position 24,017 of record JANIJG010008936.1, on the reverse strand, counting down.
AGCACCGTTTTGCCAGCCCCCATGTAGGGGCCTGGGGTACCTAGATGGAGAATGCAAGGCCACCTTCTGCAAGTGTCATTGCCAGCTCCCAGCCAAAGGAATCATCTGGCTGATGAGTCACTGGGCTATTCCCAGGGTCTGAGAAGCATGTGGGCTTGCATTTTGCTTTGTGCAAGTGGAGGATCATGGGAAAGTCTCCTTCATCTTTGCAAGTCTGTGTCATTTTTGTGCTTAACTGCTTTCTAGGTGTTCTAGAGTCAGTCAGTTTGGTTTTCCTGTGTAGGGAAGAAGGGCTGCATGGCTGAAGCAGGATCTGCATCTTATGTCAACAAACCTGGCCTCTTGTTTCCAGGCTGTTTGGATTTAAAAAAAAAAAAAAAAGGTGGGGGGGGAGAGTAAAAATCAAAGAGCTTGTGTTTTAAGTGATGTAGCTCCAGCATCCAAAGAGGGTAGCCAGAGGACAAGTAGCCCCAGGGAGCTGGATGTCTCCCAGGAAACACTGAGGCAGCTGGAGGCTGTGTGGCCAGAGGCTCTTGGTTTCCTGCTGCGCACACGGACACGGGTGGGCACCATGCTGCTGCCAAGGTGGCTGATACTGAGGGGAGAGGAAGGAGCAAATTAAAGCAGTCCATGCCAGTAGCCACAAGATGGCCCCAGGACTTCACCCACGGCCCTGCAGGGTGGGCTGAGGACAATGGGCACCCCCCAAGCCAGGCCAGTGTCCTCCCCCTGCGTGATGCCTCCCCCTGCTTTGGAAGATCCTCTGAGCTGGGGAGGGATTTTTCTCCTGGGTCATGATGACCCGGCTATTTTTCCCACCCCATTGGCTGTTGAGGTATTCTCTGCATCCCTCAGGGAAAGGTGACCCCAGTTGTGGCAAACACTGGTTTAGGTCCTCGAGGATCTAGAGGCAATAGCAAGTTATTTCTCTTGGTTTCATTGGGCTTGGTTTTCCCCAGTTTATTGGCATTGGAGCCTGATGACCTGAGATGGGAGACAGGTTGATGATGGAAAGGAACAATAAACTTTCACTCACAGAGGCTGTGAAACTCTGCTGAGCGCCAAGTACTGAGGGGATTGTTGCTGGGAGGGTTTCTAAGGGTGCAGATTTAAGCTCCAGGAGGGAGATCCCACTGCTGTGTGGCCCTCTGGGGCTTCATTGTCTCTCTTCCAGAGCACCTGTGGAAACTGCATCTCATTTCCAGCTTGGTTTTTTTCCCTTTTTCCAAATCATTTTCCACGAGGACGTGAGGGTGGGTGGATTCCTTTGCTAGGCTGCAAGTGCAACCTGTAGTCAGTAGTCAGTCCTGCACATGTCCTGCCAAAAGCTGAGCTGCTGGGTTTCTGCGAGACTCCCTCCCTGCCTCTGGAGGATGTCGGTGAGGCGAAGGCATAGGCCTGAGGAGTGGGAGGTCTTGGCTGAACTGGCTGTCCCAGTTTTCCTGGGGAGCCTCAAAGTCTCACAGCTTCAGATTCCCCAGATGCCACAGCACTTCATGGTGCTCATGTGTGAGCTGAGGGTAGAAAAGAGCTTAGAAATCCAGGGAAAGACCCTTTTGGAAGAAACCAACAGTGTGGTGGATAATGGAGCCTACCCAGCTGCCATGCCACTTGAATATGATACTGGCTGGTAGAAATTCCTTCTCGAATTGAGTAAATTGAGTTCAGTACAGAAGTGTTTTGGTGGTGTGTGTTTTTTTTTCCTGTTGGCTTTTTGCATGATTCATATTAGAAGCTCCAACAACAGATATTTTTATTAATGTAATTCTACTCTTCAACAGAGTTATATTTTCTTTTTTTTTTTTTTTTCCCCAGTAATATCTATAAAAGATTTGGCCCACTGGGAAGATAATTTTAACTCTAATAGAAGACAATAATTGTCCCCAGCTATCTCCAAAATATGTCTGATGTAGAAAGTCTGCCTGGCTGTGTGTATAGGCAAAGTGGGAGTCTGCTGGAAGTCTTGTGACATGCTTTGTTTCAAAACAGTCTGGTACCCAGTGAATTGGGCATGTGGCTTATTGATCTGGTTATATATATGAGCCAGGAAACCTCCCAGGCCTGTGTTTGTACATGACCCAATTGCTGTAAAGCTTTGGATGTGCTGGGGGAGGGGGGTAGGAGGGCAGTTAACCAAGGAAATTGAAGGTTTTGCTAGATGTTATTAAATGTCTTATTTTTTCTAGACTTTAGGACAAAGTATTGGAACCTATGATGCCTGGCTTGAAATATAAATCAAGTCTATTTGTGTTGCCCATTGAGAAGGTTGAAAATCTGAAGATAATATATCTGAGACTTCCAGACATGACATTTTTCCCATCACTTCTTAACACCCCAAGGTTAAAAGGAATTTTGGTGAAATTTGGAATATGGAGATTTTGGAATAAGGTGATTATTCATGATTTGAAATATGGTGAAAGGGCTCTTTGCTGCATTCATGATCATACCAGTACAGCTTTTCTTAGTCCGTGAAATTTACTCCACTCATACCTTCTCCACTTGGGGAGATGCTGATGTCCCTTGAAACAGGAAATGTGTGGTTGTCAGAAATTTTCCATCTTCAGAATCCAAATTCTGTAACTTAGCCTGAGAATGCAACCTGTTAGTTTCAGAAGAATGGGAATGAGATTATTTGGGGTTTTTTTCCCCTTGGCACTGGGGATTTTTTGTTTGTTTCAAATGAGGAGTTGACAAAAAAAACCAAAGAAGCCCCTGAGACTCTGTCCTGGGTTGTTAGTGCTTGAAGAGGATAATGGACCTTTCTCTTCATCTGTCCCCAAAAACCAGGCTCTGCTTCTCCAGTACTGTAGCTGTATACTCCAATACATTAGTGGTGCTTAGGGAAGAGTCACAGCCCCTTAATCGGGCAAAGAGATCCTGCTGCTGCTGTCCTCCTCCATGGATGGAGATGCTCACATCTCCATCAGAGGGGAGAGATTTCAGGTCTTGGGGATGGACCTGCGAACCTGTGGAACAAGACACGTCTGTTCCCAGTGGGGAGCAGCCTGAACACTGGGGCTCCCAGCATGTTTGAACAGATACCCTGAGGGACCCTTATCCATTTGCCACTAGTGATATATAAGACAGTTTTCTGTGACTGTTGTGGAATCATGCAGTGCAAGTTGTCTTGCATGTTTAGGTGACAAGAAAGGTACATCTGTGGGGAGAAGACAATGTATAAACAGAGAGAACAGAGTGAGATTAACATCTTAACATGTGGGATGCATAATCCTGTGAAGCTGAGATCCCCAAGTAATCTGTTGTGTCCTACAGGCCAGTGCAAATGAGCATATCCCTCAGAGCAGGCTATTTGGCTGAGCCCTTGTCTGCTAATGTGGTTAGCAGCCTGCAGGGTGGGGATCTGCACGGCGCAGATAAGGCAAGTGCATGTGGGGGAGCCCAAAGATGGACTTGGGAAGTCATTGCCTCCTAGAAGGTACCGGTGACTCAGTCGCCCACTTCTCCACCTGACCTGTTCAGAGTCTCATCAGTTTGGGCAGCAACATGCACTTCTCTGTCCCTGCAAATTGACCTGTCCTTGGCATCCTTGTGCACCGGAGGTGTCTGCTGTAACAGCACGCATCCCATGGCAACAGGCTCAGCTGCCCTGAGCAAGCAGAGAGGGAAAGCAGGAAGAGCAAACAGGCATGCTCCCATCTGTCCTCTACCTGCCTCTTTTCTGTGGTCCTCCTTGGTCTCTGATCAACAAGGAGCATTGCTGTTAGACTCAGAGAGGCTGCTAGACCACTCCTCTTTTATCACCATTCCTCCCTCCTGACTGCTTATATTGCTGAAACTGGGCTCCTCAGACATTTGCCTTTGCCTCATCCCCTTCCTCACTGATGCTGCAAAACAGGTGATGTCTCCCCCTTCCTGTACTTCCAAAGGTGGAGGCTCCTGACAGCTTCCTCTTCTCTGGGAGCCCAGAGCAGGAGCAGTGCTGTGGCTGCCGCAGCCCATCATGGTTCTGTGGGGCCTCGTTAGCACTTGTTACTGTCTTTACTTGTGATTAGTTATGGTGTAACTGTTGTAGGAAGTCCCAGGCTTACTTAAGCAGAAATTAGCCATAAGCATAAAAAATAAATTATATGAATGCCTTGGGGAAACTCCTCTACAAACACTGTGCTCAGTCAGCAAGGAGAGTTCCTGACCAAAGCAGCAGCTGCTTTGCGTCCGCTGGGGAACCAGTGTTTATCCCCTTTCATTACCAAGGCTGTGAAGAGGTGGGATTAGTCTGGATGAGTGAGGACAGCAGTAGCTTCTGAAGGTGGTCCAGTGAGGGGGGGCAGCCAAGGCTGCAGGGTCCTCAGTCTTAACCTAGTGCCATCTTCCCCTGGCCCCTAACGTTTGGAAAGCAGAAGCATGTTTTGGATGCATGCGTAGGATGTCATGCCAACAGCCTTTTTCCAGCAGCTGGGCTTCAGGGAAAAGGGTTAATTTTGACACAAAGCTTGTGTCAAAGCCAGCCTTGCTGGCTCAAGGAGAAGGGAAGCATCCAGGGGCTGGCTGCTGCCAGGAAGTATGGCTCAGGTACAGGCTAGTGTTGTCAGCCTGTTGTTCCAGACTGGCTCTTCAGAAAGCATGTCAGAGCCAGACAAAAGGGAGGAAATGGTGGGGTGTCCCAAATAATGGGAAAAGCCAAGACATGTTCTGAGGAGAGAAAAGGGAAGGTAAAAAGGGAGGCCATGCTTCTCTGCCAGCTGGCAGGCAGTGAGAGGGATGGGGAGGAGGAGACCTTTGTTGGAGATGCAGGATGTTGCTGAGGTTTGAGTTAGCCATCTGGCAGGGCAAAGGCTGGTGCAGCAGGCTGAGTCCTGGCCTCCAGCTGCCCTGGGCCTGGCAGGCTGAGGGAATCAGGCCATTTCAGGGAGAGTTTTCCACTCTGTTGATGGGAGGGGATGGAAACCCATGTGGCAGGCTCTGGACTGGTGCCTGCAGAGGAAGCAGATCCCTCTGTGTGGTGGGACAGCAGGGCTTTCCAATGCCTCCTGTGCACCCTGTGTGTACTTGTGGTAGCCTCTTCCTGTGAGGGCCACCCAGACCTGCTGATTTGAGGTAGTTCCCAGAGAGCTCAGTGGTGAGGAAGCCCATCCCCATCAGTTAGATCCTTGTGGCAGTGGGTTTGAAATGGCTGAAAATGACAAAGGCAGACAAACCTCAGTCCCTGGGAGTGATGGGACCAGGCATGTGGCAAGGCGACTGGCTCCAAGGCAGGGTAGTACCCTACAGCTCAAGGCTGAGTGCAGGATCTATCAGCAAGAAAGCTGCTTCCCCTTGGGCACAGCAATGGAGCTTCCTCTTGTCTTGGCTTGCCTGCCTGCTGCCATCCCTGCCATTGCAATGCTCCCTCCATATACCTGTATCAAGACACCTTTCCTGGGGTCAGAATTTTTTATCCCCCCCCCCGGAAGAAGCTCCCAGAGCTCATCCCTGCTAGTGTCTGTCCCCTGTGCCAGCTTAGCCTTGGCTGTAGCTCCTCTTGTTGGACTTGTTCACAGATCTGCATCCTGCTGCATTAATCCCTCTGCTAGTCCCTGTGTGAAGGTGCCTCTGCCTGTGGCAATGGTGGAGGAGGAACCTGTGCTGTGGGGAGACATGCAGCCAGATTGCTGTGTCCTTTAGCAGCCCTGTCCTACCTACACAGCTCCACAGCCCAGGGTGCCTGCTCAGGGGCTATCTCTGCCAGCTGTGGTGGTTATTAGTGGTCAGAGATTGCACTGCCCCTTCCCTTGCCCTGTCCTGGTTGATGGAGCTGAGCATTGTCTGTACCCCCACACCTAAACTGTTCAGAAGACGACTTGTGGTTTTCAGTCTGAGCTGTCACACTAGTGCAATCCCTCACATGGAGGCTGCTGTGGTGTGACAAAGGTGTGCTGTGCCTGTAGCAGGATTTAAAAATACGGTAAATTATTGCCTGGTGGGAAACTCTGAAGCCTGAGTGTAACTTCTGGTAAGTTCTGGGCTGGAAAATAGAAATAACAGGCTTTTTTTTTTTTTTTTTAATTCTCCTGCTGGAGACTGATTTTCACACATTGCTGGATAAAGGTTTCATTTAGGTTGACTTTCTTCTTGTTTTACCTTAATGTCACAGGTCATTTCCCAGCTACAGTTTTGCAAAGAAAACTATGATGTTTCTGTGAAACACTTCAGTGTGGTTAAATCTAGTTTTTAGGTCAGCTCTGCTTACCTAGGCTTATCTTAATCCCCTTTTCATATCTGGATAACCTCTATTGCACCTTTTCCCCAGCTGCACAGGGTCACATCAGCCCTCTGTGGCAGGAGAAGCAGAAGCACTGCCTGTCATTAGTAGGGATGGAGGTGGTGTGGTGCTTATAGTGTGTAGCCAGTGGATGTTGTTCACCTTGCAGTCTTTCAGGATTTCAAAGACAGCCTTCCAAAGGCAGAACATGAAGCCTGGCCCCTCCGATGTTGATTGCAGCCTGTGCAAGGGAAGAAACAGCCTGTATTTCTTTGGGCATGGGATCACTCCACTCAACCAGGCCAAATGGCAGGTGAAAGCCAGAGCCTTGAAAAATGGCATGCTTAGAAAGTTTACTCCTGGAACCAGGGTACTGCACATTGTCTTTGGCTGTCTGTGAAGAGGCATTGACTGCTTCAGCTGCCACCCCAGCCCTCTGCCCTTGTGGCCCCATTACTTGACTGGGGCCTCTGGGGCATGGGTGATCTGGCTCAGAGCTCCCCAGCTCCAGGGATGCCCCCAGCACATGCCCTGAGCTGCTCTGTCCCCTCTTTGCACTGCCTAGCCGTGCAGGCTCAGACTGGCTGCCCTCAGTGTCACCTGAGGTAGGCAGTGAACACTCCCAAAGTAGGAGGATATGTTTTCCCCTACTGCCTCCAGCACTGGCCTCGATGTTTTATCCTGAGGATCCCACAGGCCCAAGGGTGACTCCCTTCCTTCACACACATCTCCAGCACCACTTGTGCCCAGGGCAATCCTGCGGTGCTCTACTGTGATCAGATTCACCAGCTTCTGGCATCCACAGAGGATATTTTTGAGGCAAAAATTCCAAATAACCCCTATAGAGCATGCAGGAATGTAAGCTTACTCTGCGATGGTGAGGGGGCTCTTGTTAGCTCCCAGGTTTCCCACTGAGGGGTCTGGGGGAATCTCATCTGGTGAGGTCTGACACAGGCAAACAGAGTGGAGCACGTGCTCCATGTGTCCTAGCTTTCCTCCCTCATACCCCTGTGGTTTGACCACAGGGGTGCATGAAAACATCAGTGGGAATTTGGCATACGCAGCAACAAAGCAAAACACAAAAGCATGATAGCATTAAACATAATGTAAAAAAAACCCAAAACCAAACAAACAACCCCAAAAAAACCAACCCCCCCCCCCCAAAAAACCCCCCAAAACCCCCAAAAAAACCTCAAATAAACCAAAACCCCACAAACAAAAAATAAAAAGAAAAAAAAAATTTTTTAAATTGAAGCTGAGGTCTTGAGAAAAATGGCATAACTGGACTGTGTGCTGCTGGTGTTGGTCCTGAGAAGCCCTGGAAAAGTACATTGGGGCTAAGGTGGATACAAAGAAAGCTGCCAGGGCACAGGCAGAGGGGCTGTTCTGCTGAGCACAAAGGCACTATAAAAATAAAGACACTCTCCCATGGGCTATGTTTGCACTCACAGCATATGGCACAGGCATGGAGGGGTCTGTGTGAGCCCAGGACAAGAGTTCTCCCTCCACCAGTTTTCTGCCTTTTCCTTCATCTCCCTGATGGTTTTGGTGAGCCTCAAGCTTGGCTGCTGAAGTGGGTCTAGTGTGGTGGTCTCTAGAGCTGGAGATGATTAATTTTGCACGTTTCCAGCATGATTTTGAAGGATGCCACCATCCTGCTGAAGTGCCAGAGCCCCAGAGGAATGTATGGGAATGAGTGGAAGCCAGTCTGGGCCATGCTATGGGGTCTGCAAGGGGGAGAGCTCCTTCCCGCTGAGGTTGAGGGGACCTGGAATCACTCCACCGAGTGCTGCAGTTGATCCTTGCAAACTTCAGGTCTTTACCCTGCCTGACCGTGGCTGCCTTCTCGCTTTCCTGTCAGGGCCACAGTTCAAGGTCTGGAGAGATGGATGATGTAAGGGAGCTGGGGAAAAAGTTCTCTGTCCCCAATGCCCCTCCCTTTCTGCCATCCCACCACCCACACATGAGCTGGGTGATAATTTGGTGGGGGGAGCTGGTGGAGAGGGAGGGACTGGAGGAGGAGAGTCTTTGCCTTAACTTTTGCTCTATCTCTTTGACACTCAGTGGATTCCCTGCCTGGACACCGGTGGGAAAAGACAAGACAGGACAGGCTTGCCTGGGGGAGACCTGCACTGAATTGAGGTGAGTTGGGTGTTAGCTTGCTGAGCAGATCTGGCTGGAGGTGTGTGTGTGTCCCACTGGGAGTGCCAGTATCTCTGGTCGTCCCGTAGCCAGCTGCTGCCTGCCAGCTGCTCGCCATGCTCTGGCGAGCAAGCCAGAAAAGCTGCAAGAGGAATCACTTCCCAACATTAAGCAAAGAGAGAGATGGATGATGAGGAGCAAATAATCAGTTTGGATCAACCCAGGGAAGAGGCTTTTCTTTCACTGGTTCCTATAGGAAAGGACGGGCAGAGATGCTGCTGGGGTTCTGCTGGGAAGTTGTAGAGCAAAGCGGTGCCTGAAGGATGGTACTGAAAATTGCAGCAGCATAGAGAGAGAAAAGGACTTAAAGAGCAGAAAGATTGAGAAGTGAAAGTGGGCCAGACAGGGCTTGGGATGAATGGCAGCAATGTCTGGGTGAGGAAAGCTACAGGAGAAAAGGTGCTGGGAGTGAAGTAGGCTGTAGGCATTTCAGGTTCTGCAAACAAGAGGCAGTGACTGCCCCTCCTGTTGTGCTGCCCCACCGAGTTGCTAGGCTTGGTGCATTGACTTGGGGCTGCAGCTCCAAGATGTGCCTGGGAGTGTGCTCCTTGTTCTTCTTACCCCAGAGGCTTCATCAAATTTCTTCCCATGTAGGGGCAAGGTGAAGAGACAGCACATTCTGTGCATGTGCTAAACCCTGGGGATCTGTGGGCATATTTGTGAACAAACCCAGGCAGAACACATAGGAGTTTCATAACACTTGATCTGTGTCTCCTTAAATCAACAGTGCTTTTAAAGTAATCTCTACGAATCAGGGCTTTCATTCAATGCCACTGGAAATTCTATTGCCCCAGTTTTTCTTCTTTGACAGCTGCTGATACAAGAGGCTGAACCTTGGACCTGACCTTTGCAGCTCTGCAACAGCCGACTTTGCTGGATTCATGGGTGCAGAGGTGGCCCATGCAGAGGGCAGGCCAATGAGCCCTGCACCATATCTTTACCTGCCTGTGTTCCTGAGAAGGGCTATAGGAAAGTTTTGGTGCCTCAGGTTGGAGAGCTGATACCTGCCTCTCGGAGGGTGTGGCTGGGTGCAGTCCCAGTGCGTTGAGATGCAGCATTGCTGCAGATGCTGCTGGAAGGGGTTACCGAGTCACAGTCTGCCTGTGCCTCTGCCTGCCCCAATTTCACTTGACTTGCCCTGTCCTGCACACCAACTGGATATGGTTGCTTGCCCAGGGTCAGCCACGTGGAACCCTAGCCTGCACCTGAGCAGTATGTGGGGTGCAGGACTGAACAGGGAGCGTGATGCGGGGATGATCTTGGTGGGGAGCCTGTGTGGCACAGTTCTGTGACTGCAGCGGCTCCTTATGTGTCTGTGCTGAGGCACCAGGCTCTACCAAATAAGCTGTTGACTCCCCTTGTCCTTTGTGCTGGAGGACGTAAGGTAATGTGCTATGCCATAACCTCATCTGCCTTTCAGAAGAGTTTTACTTAAGTCCTCCCCCCTTCCCCATCCCCGTGCTCCCCCTTTCTCATCATTCTGGTAGCAAGTGCCCCGAGGCTGTGCTTTTGGGAGGTTAGGCAGGGTATGCCTGCCTGAGGGAGTTTAGCTAAAAGTGCCTAGAGCAGTGTGATGCTAAATCCCCTGAGCTCTTCTCCCGCCTCCAAACCACAGGCTGTTAGAGACACTGGCTACAAGCAGTGCTCTCCTGCCCCAAAGCAGCAGCCCCAGGGAAGTGACTGCAAGGTTCAGATTTTAGGCATGGCAGAGGCTAGGATTTATGTGCAGACCTGCATACACCTGCAGAAGGTAGCTGCTTTGTGGCTCACCCTTCCCTAACTCCTTGGCCTTCAGCCTCAGGATGACTTGGGTCAGCAGGAGGTCAAGCCTCAGTGCCCGGAGCTGGCAGCTTCTCTCCCTCCCTCTAGCCTGCCTGGCATGGCCAGCTGGCATGCCTTGCTCTGTGACTTTGCTTGTCCCAGTGAAGTGGCAGCCCTGTAGCCACCATGAGCCCTCTTGTGGGCTCTGTCCTCTCCCTGTGGGGGTTGCACCACAGGTCACTGCCCAGCCATGCCCCAGCTGCTCCTGTTTGCAGAGCTGGTGTTGGAGCAGCGTGTCTTTCACCCTCTGTGCCATTCACCTGCTTTACTCCTCTGGCCAGTGACAGGAGCCTTGCTGTCCCCGCGCTTCAGCTGTGCACAAGGACCTCTGAGCAAGCCTGATGCTGCTGCAAGACTTTGGCCAGACATCTCTGGTCACTGAGTGGGTGTCTCTAGGGCTCCATTAGGACCAGGCTGAGGCCAGCCTGGCTCTGTGTCTGCAAGAGACCTGTCACTGAAGTGCTCTGTAAGAGAGGTGGATCCTGCTGTGGTTGTATGCTACTGGGCCTCCTGCTACGTAGCAGTGAATACAACCGGACTATGGGCTGAGCAGAGGTCTTGAGAGTATCTGGTTTGATGCAAGGCTGGTTTCATACCCCATTTATGGACTTCATCCGTTAATCTTGATTTTTTTCTAGGCTGAAGAAACCACCACTGTGTCACTGTAGCCCAGAGCAGTGGTGGTGAGCCATGGACACTGACAGAGACTAAACCAGCACTGAGAACAACAGCCTACATTGCATTTAGCAAGGAATTTGCCACTGATCCTCAGGAAAGTGCAGCCACTGATAGGTACTTGGGACTCCCTCCTGTCCTGGCAGCAGAGGACAGGGCAGGAGCCGTTTGGTCCCCTCCTGAGCTAGGGGTGTGTTCTCTGAATGATGATGCTCTACAATCCTCGCAGTTTGTATTACAGATGCATTACATGTCATTAGTAAACTCATAGTTGCTGGTTATCTCACTCTTGCTGATGTCAGTAAGCAGCAAACTGACTGCACTGCAGTCGGTCTCACTGACTGCAGAAGTGTTCCTATTTCATGTTGGAGAAAACGTAAACAGGATCAGATCTTTGTGACAGCCCCCTGTGCACCATGAACCTTGCTGAACAGATGCTTTGAGAATGCCCTGCAGCCCATACAACCTGGAAATTAATTATAACGTGTAAAGAAGCCGACTAGATTTCAAAAGCTTGAAATGAAAGGCATTTTAATTTCGGCTGCTGTCCTGGAGTTGATAAGTTTTTATCTTGTTACATCTTTCCTTGCTTTTCTCCTCTTTGCAGCTGGAGTGAGCCATTCTCCAGCAGCATTTGGGTTGGGAAGCAGCCGTCCCCGTTCACATAGCTGCTCTTAGACTGGCTGGAAAGCACTTACTTCTACAGCTGGTATTTTCCTGTCCATTGTGCAGAAATGACCTGTTCTGGTAGCAGCCCCCACACACTAATCTGACTGGGTTTGTTCCTTAAGCTGTACCTTGGCACTGCTGTTCCTCACTGAGCCCTGGTTTTCTGTCCCTGCCTCCTGCTTATTGAAATGCAACACAGGATTTCAGCTGCCAACTAACTGCTGGCTCATATTGTGCAACCAGAGAATTTTCTGTGTCCTCCTGCTCCTCCTTTTGTAACACAGCCCAGCCTGCTTGCTTTCTGATTCCTCCCTCCCCACCTTTGATTGCGGTTCATGTGCTTGGTTGTTGCTTGTTTCAAAATGAAACCATGAAGGATAAATACAGCGCATCTTTCTGTAGCATCACCTGTAATTCTGCCTTCTGCAGCTCAGGCAGTGCCTACGAGTGCCCAAATGCTTTAAAAGTGTTATCGGATCCTTTCAATGACATCTCTGCTGTTCATTCTGTTTCACTGTTTGCACTTGAGAGAGTCCTCCTCTCATTTGCCTTAACATAAAGCAGCAGAGGAGGTCAAACGGAGGATGTTAACTTCCCAGCAGTCTGCAACAGACAGTAAGTGTGCAGGAAGAAAAGCTTTAGAAAAATCTCTAATGGCTTCTTTCTCTGGTATCAAAACCCCAGGTGGGGTGTGTCTCCTCTCTCTCTTGTTCCTTGTCTCACCTGAGCAGTCCTGAATGAGCCCTTTTTGCCCTGGAAAAGGCTGAGGATACCACCATGTTTTGCTTTCAGAGGACACTGTCATTCTCCTCTTTGTCTGATTTCAGAAAAGATTCCTTTTCTGCCTCCTTCCTTGAGTTTCACCTTGTTACCAAATAAAGCCTACAACTGCTGTTCTTCTGCATCCCTCCCTGCATCATGCACTTGGCACATCAGAATCAACTGGTGAGTGTCCACCGCAGTTCAGAGGTGTCCTTGGCTTTCCTTGCATTTCGTGGCCATACTTGAAGGATCCCATGGAGGTATGTGTGGGACAAACACAACCCAAAATGTGTGACCAAGGCAAAACTGGGCTACCTCATTCAAATATTGAAGAAGTGAACTTGTCGGTGTGGTCTGTGTTTATGGCTGTGTGCTCTCTTCCCGTGCCTGGGGGAATCCAGGTGTTGTATTAATTTCTCAGCAATAAATCTCATGGGGCAAACTGTGGCTGACTCCATGCAAAAGGCTCAGTGCCTTGTCCGGTACCACTTCATACAAAGCTGCTTGTTGCCCTGGGCACAGAGGAAGCCCCCTCCTCTCTGTTGGAAGATGACATGCTAGGAGTTATTATTTGCAAAGGGTACCAGGCTTGGAAAAGGCACCTTCTCAAAGTGCTGAAGGCTGAAAATGCAGCAGAGCAGCTTTAGAAAAGACTGGCAAAGTCCAAAGTATCTCTGGAGGGAAGGTGGTGGTTGTGGATAAGTAGGTCCAGGAGAAGGGCAGACCGTCGACTGTGTCAGGTGGCATCTTAACAACTGGGAAAACTTTGTGGCAGAAAGAAAACAAAGAGGCTGGGAACAAAGGAGTCAGAGGATTTTTCCCCAGAGTTTGGTGGTGAAGGAACAGCAAAAAAAAAAATGCAGGCAGGCAGCAAGGGGGGCCAAGTCTTTTCTCTGAACTCATGTATTAAGGAGAGGGGCATCCAAAGGGAGAAGAAAATGTCTGCCTGTCGGGGAAGATGTAACACAGTGGGTGGCTGTGGCTGCTGTGGGGGGAGCCAAATTGTTCCTAGCTGGATACCAAAAGTTATTTGAGTCCCCATCTGGCCTGAGAACATATAGGGCAGGGACACAGTAGGATTAGATGCTCAGGAAGAGAGCCAGGAGGTGTGTAAATAGACTTTCTCATAGAAACAGCAGGCAAAGAAGAGGGGAGAGTGGTGGAGATGTGTAATGCTGTGCACCGCTTTGTCTGGGAAGGGACAACCTGCAGCTTGTGGCATGAAGGGCCAAAACTTTGAGCACTGATTTAATCTACCCTTGTTCCCAGTTGAAAAGTTTGATTCCATAGCCAAGGTGCTTTTCCCCTTTTTTAAAACAGGAACATGAAGCTGTAAATGCCACAACTTCCCCACTGGTTCTATATTTGTCCCAGCCCTGTTCCCCATTGCAGCATCCCAGCTTCTGTCTTTCATGAGTCAGAGGACAGGAGCAGAGTCAAAGCCCTGATCTAGGTGTCCCTCAGGTGGAGGCTGGCACTCGGGGCATTCCCTTCCTGAAATTAGGTGAGAGGAGGTGATTATGATCTTCCCCCACCCCCATGTGTGACACAGGTCTAACATAAAACCAGGTGAAACACAAATATTAATAGAAACAGGCTGACTCTTGGAGTCACCTTGCATTAGAAGAATAAAAGCAAAGAATTAGCTAAGCCCCCTCCTGTCAGCTTCTTATGAGATCCTCAACTAGCCCAGCATCATTGTACTTGATGATGTGCCCTGGACTGCAGCAAATTGGAATATGCCAAGGACTGTGACAGATCAAACACGCTTCATTAAGTATGTGTTATTTTTTTTCTCTCGTATTTGACAGTACGTGGAGCTCTGCTCCTTTCAAGGATGATGAAACTGTGCTGCAGCATCTGAATGAACTGATCAGGCAGCTGGCAGGGCCTTGCTGCAAGCAGGCAGTGGGGAAAGGGGCTTTACCTGGGCTTCAGAAGCTGATAAAAGACTATTGGGAGGACCTGATGATTCCATCTCCCAGTCCAACCCAATCTCCCTAGTTTATATGCTGAGCATGATTCCATATGGTATGGAATATCCCTTTGGTCAGTTGGGATCAGCTGTCTTGACTGTGTCACCTCCCAGTTTCTCACACCCCCCCAGCCTACTTGCTGGTGAGGTGGGGTGAGAAGCAGAAGATGCCTCGACCCTGCATGAGCTCTGCTCAACCAAAACATCCCTGTGTTATCAACACTGTTTCCACCATGAACCCAAACCACTGCCCCATAGCAGTTACTATGAAGAAAATTAACTCTATCCGAGCCAAAACCAGTACAAGCACTAAGGCAAAGGGAGAACAAAGACTGTTGTTGCCCTGGGCATTTAGAGGGCAATTGGTGTATTACACTGTGAAATCTCATTTCCTTTCTTTACTTGAAAGACAGACAGGAAATATGCCTTGTGCCAAAAAACCTGCTTGCTTTGCTATGAACGTTCAGTAGAAGTTGTCTTTTCATATGCAAGCATCTTTCTTTGCCCCGGGGCCTGATATATCCAGAGGTTTAACATTTAGGAAATCATTTCATTTGCACCAGGCAACTTACAGAAGCAAATGAGACACGGTAATAATGATGCTGTCATGTGTGGAGTACATGCGAGCATGGACAACCAGTTGCTGCTACCCCCTTGCCTCACTTGAAAACTGTCTCTCTTCCCCATGAGATGGCTCATACCCTAAACCCAGAGGGAGATGACTGGAGAGAGACTAAGTGGGGACTGACCTGCTGGAAGGCAGCGAAGGGTAAAAGGATCTGGGGGTCCTAGCTGATGGGAGGCTGACCATGAGCCAGCAATGTGCTCTTGTGGCCAAGAGGGCCAACACCATTCTGGGGTGTATTAAAAAGGGTGTGACCAGTAGGTCGAGAGAGGTTCTCCTGCCCCTCTGCTCTGGTAAGGCTGCATTTGGAGTACTGTGTCCAGTTCTGGGCCCCCCAGTTCAAGAGGGACACAGAATTGCTTGAGAGAGTCCAGCGCAGAGCCATGAAGATGATGAAGGGAGTGGAGCATCTCTCTTATGAGGAAAGACTGAGGGAGCTGGGGCTCTTTAGCTTGGCAGAGAGGAGACTGAGGGGTGACCTCATCAATGTTTATAAACACATAAAGGGTGAGTGCCAGGAGCATGGAGCCAGGCTCTTCTCAGTGATGCCTGATGACAGGACAAGGGGCAATGGGTGGAAGCTGAGGCATAGAAAGTTCCATTTAAACATGAGGAGGAACTTTTTCCTTCTGAGGGGTGACAGACACTAGAACAGGCTGCCCAGAGGGGTTGTGGAGTCTCCCTCTCTGGAGACATTCAAAACACACCTGGACATGTTCCTGTGTGATCTGGTCTAGGGGATCCTGCTCTGGCAGGGGGGTTGTACTGGATGATCCTGGGAGGTCCCTTACAGCCCCTGACGTTCTGTGATTCTGTGTAACATCTCACAGGCAGGAGGTCCTTTTGCTCATCCCAGGGGTTTTGATTCCTTGTTCTGTATTCTTTGCAGGGCTGGGCAAAGGTGGAGGATGGGTGCTTGTGCCTGCTTGTTACTGAAGGGAGGGAGCCTAGATCAAGTAAACGTGTGTGTGTTCTGCTGAGGTGGTAGGGCTGTATGGTAGTGTAACGTGCTGTACAGGGGGTCAAAGATTGCTCCTGGCAGTACCTTAAAGCAAGATGGTAGGTTGTCCATTCCATTCTTGTTTAGCCTATTAATCTGTAACAACATTTCTGCCCTGACTTCTGAAACCCCTTCAGAAGGAGAAAATTGCTGTATAAAGGACACAGGAAAGTCAAGGGTAACTCCTTCTGTCCCCATGCCCATCTTCAGCTCCGTCTCCTTTTCTCTTCCTCTGAACTGCTGCTTCCAAAGTTCCAGACAAGTTTCCAGCAATGATGGAGATGCAGAGAATTTAGCCAGGGTGCAGAGGGGCAGATGAAGGTACACTAAGCCTGATGGACTTGGAAGAATGAAGAAGGGGGCTGTGGGAATTCAGGAGTGAGTCTAGTGGAGGGTTGGTGCAAGTGGGCCTATCTCACCTGACCAGTGATCTTTCTTCTGTCTCTCAGCAAAGACTTTCCGTCCCACAGACATATCTTGGAGAAAACACTTCATGCTGCCCCTAAAGAAACTCATTTTCTAGAAGATGAGGGAACCTCACAGTGACACTAGGAACACATCTGTTGTAGTGACTGGTCCCCTGCCTACTATTCCCACCAGTGTGTTCTGCAGCAGCTCCATATGTTTCACGCTCTCTTTTTCCTCTGTTTCACAGAGCCATGACAAGAGCTGTGGCTAAGGAACGAGAGTTCAATGGGGCCATCGCGGCTTCCGAAGAGATAAAAAAGAAGGAAATGGAAGAGAGAGGCCAGTGGAGCAGCAAAATGGAGTTTGTGCTGTCCGTAGCTGGGGAGATCATTGGTCTGGGCAACGTGTGGAGGTTCCCATACCTCTGCTACAAGAACGGAGGTGGTAAGTTCACAGCACATGTGAATTGTCCTAGGTCTGTAGGCACAACAGGAAATATGTGCATGCCTGGACCCATTTCTCCTACATGCTGCGTGCCCCCACGTGAACTCCCTTATTTTTTCCTCCAGCAAGTTAGCTCCTGCCAAAACCAGGAGGAATAAAAATGGAGGCATGAATCCAGCTTCCCAGCAGGTACTGTTTTTCAAAGCAGCTCTCCCAAGTTTGGATGTTGAATTGAACTTCAGTAACTCCTAGAGTATCTTGAGAAATGGGTGGTCTTCTGAAACCATCAGCTGCTGTGAGCGGTCAGAAAGCCATTAGCAACCTCCTACATAATTGTCTTTCCCCCCTTGTGGTGTCACCTCCACCTCTCTCAGGCTCTTGTCAGAAAGGAGGAAGGGTTTTGATGGTGCTGGTATCCTTGCCAGGGCCTGATATGCCCTAGAAGAACATTGTTATCTTTCGCCCAGGAACAGCTGTCCCGTGAACAACCCACTGCTAGGGAAACTGGTCCTGAGCAAGAGGTTGCTCCCCTTCCCTTCTGTTGCATGACTCTTTTTTTTTTTTTTTTCCAATAACACTTCAATAAGATCATTACATGGTTAAAAATTAATCTTTCTCATAACAATAAAATAATCCTGGGAAAGAGGAAGGGAATAATTGACTGTCACTAACTTTTCTTGGTGAATAAAAATCTAACTTTATAAAGGAAAGGGAGGAATAATAAATTACATGTCAAATACAACAATAACTTCTCTTTTGTTCTTGCTCTCTAGAGACACCTTGAAATAATGCTTTGGGACTTGCACATTCCATCTGCTTTAAACTTCCCTTCTTCTCTGCAGATCATGCCACAAAGGCCTTTCTTTCCCAAGGTGCTGTGAGTTTTTGCCAATGGATGAGTGATTCAGCTGTAGTTCATCCTGGGGTTAGCAAATTTCTGTCCATTGTGCTGTTACTGGAGTTTATCCAAATTAAGCAGGAGTCAATACAGTGTCTCCCCTGAACCAAATGGGGGTTGGATAAGAGAGTGGTTAAAGAAAATGGAATTGAGTTTTTCTGGAACCTGGGATGATTTTAAACAGATCCTGCAGTCTCCTTCTCTGAGTCTTTGATGGCAGGCTCTGGAAGCACCAAAAGCAAGTCAGACCAGCATGGGTCAGTAAACACTAGTGGTGCATCTGCAGCCCATGCTGCAGTGGTGCTTTGAGAGAGAAGTCATGGGTTTTACATGGAAAATGTCTTCTTGAGCTCAGATGGTATCTTTGCACAGTTTATGCCTATGGTACTCACTTCAGTAGTCCTTGCAATTTGTATGCTAATTAGTGTAAGTGAAAAGGCTACTTTTGTTCACTGTAGGTATCTATTGAATACTTTTTAAAAATTATTATTATTAAGCCACTCTAGAATATTTAAGGCTGTGATTCAGAGGCCAACAAGGCTACGCTTGGGAAACATTAGGATGGGAGAGTCCCTCCCTCACAGCTCACACACTACCTTTGCAGAAAGTATGCAATTACTGTAGAAGGTGCATTTCTCTCTCTAGGGCTGTAGAGAACCAGATGTCTGAAAAACTGGTATGTGACAAGGCACTGTCTTTGACATTCAATGATATTCTCACCATTGGAAAAGTCCCTGAAATGGCAAAAGGCCATGTTGCTGTCCCACCCCTGCCCCAAACAGGAGACCTTCCTCCACCTTTGGATGTACTGAGATGGGTATAAAGCTGTAAAGACAGGAGTCATAAAAACAATTGTGTTAACTTGCTGTAAATTATCCAAGACTAAACTTATCTATGGTTGCACTTTAAAATTTGATCTAATTTCTCAGCATCCTGAATTTTTTACTGACTCATAAGGAAAGAAGGCCTGTTTCTGGGGGCCCCTGACAGGGCTCTGTCAATTTCAAGGGAGCAGCAAACTGCAGAGGAGATCACAAATAGAGTTTTAGATGGTCACTGATCTAGGAAGGTTGAGAGACAAGACAATAAAGGTGCAAGAAAGCCCTCATTACTTAGAGACCAAGGTGGATCAACCTTTGGGACAAAGGGTATCGGAGCAGAAGGTCTGGGACCTGCTGGAAGGTTCATCTGTGTGCAGGATAACAAAACTGCCCTGCAGGTTTGCCATACAGATAGATGTCTTGCTGCACCAAAAGCAGCAGCTGCCTCTAGTTCAGTATATGTAGTCCCAACTCTCTGCTCCACTGTAAACCAAACCATCTTCCCTCTCTCTGGCCCCAGGTCCCCTGCAACCCCAGCACAGCTGCATTTAGGGGAAAGGATGTTCCTTGTTATTGTCACGTTATTGGCTTAAAAACAAGGGGAAGTGTTCCTAGTTTCAAATTATCACTGGAAGGAATTTCTGTGCAAATGCCTGTGCTGGCAGGGGAGGAGAGGACCTGAAGGACAACCTCTGGCTCAGCTGAGAAAGGTGCCCTCATCTTGGTTGCAAACATCTGGGCTGTTCTCCAGACACTGGCAGGGGGAGCTACTCATGGCCGAAAGTTTACTGTATGGAGTGGCAAGACCTCGATGGTTGTTCCAGCAAGGCAGGCAGTTGTCTTGGCCTGTTTGGAGGGGAGCAAAAGTGTGAAAAATCTACACTAATGATGAGGAGAAAGACTGGGAGATGATAAAAGGGAGGTCAGCATTGGAACCGAGACCTTGGGAGCACTTCTGAGCAGAACAGTGAAAATACTGGGTGTTTTGGTTTTGCATCAGAGCTGAAAAGAAGGAAAAAACAGTTCAGACAGCTAAACAGGGCATGAAACTTACTTTTGTTTGTTTGTTTTTCTTCTTGGGGAGGGATGGGGGTTGCCTTTTCTGATGCTTTGTATTTTTTGGTCATATTTTCTGGGAAAAAACTCTGCTTTCTCTTCCATTTCATCAAGGGTTAATCTGAGGGTTATTGCAGGTTAATTTATCTTAAGATATTTCTGTATATTTTAATAAAAAATTGAATTTGAAGATTCAAGTTAATTTTTTCATTTTGAAAATGTTGGAAGGATACTTCCCCCTATTTCCATTCTTTTGGTGCAAGCTGCTTTTCAAATCTGATGTGAAATATGTCTCAGGCAAATTTATATCCTGGCAAATTTATTACTTACCAAGAAATGTCTGTAGCCTCTGGACAAGTGGGAGTTTTACTGTGATCCCTGGGAAAGGCAGAACAAATGTGGTTATGTGAAAAAGTACTCCTTTTGGTTCACCTGGCTCCTGCTGAAAGCTAGAATGAGGTCAGGAGACTGAAACAGAGAACTTCTCCAGCACTGGGCTTTTTTTTTTTTAGTCCCCTTGACTGGCTACTCCTCACCTCTAGGTTTTGGCCTAATGCAGAAGTACTGCAGTAACACAAGACAGACCACACTTGTAATTTTCTTTTTTTTTTTTCTGAGAAATGATGGTGTTGGGGACCTTTTTTTTTTTTTTCAGCAGAGGTTGCACAGTTAAGTCAGAGAAATATTTGTGGTTTTCTAGCTGATTCCAGCTGTAGCCCCAGGTACCTGGCAAGGGGTGGTGGGGATAAAGTTTTAAAGAGGTTTCTGAGGCAGTACCTTACCCCTCTCTGCAGGAGCCTTCCTCATCCCTTACCTTATCTTCCTCTTCACTTGCGGGATCCCCTTGTTCTTCCTGGAAACGGCACTGGGGCAGTACACCAGCCAGGGAGGAGTCACTGCCTGGAGGAAGATCTGTCCCATCTTTGAAGGTTAGTCAAGTTACAGGAATTACTGGCAGCACTTTCTAACAATTAGTGACTCAGAGTATTTTTTCGAAATGTTATTCTAGTTTTTTTTTTTTCTTTCTCCTATGTCCCCCCTCCCATCCTTGTTTTCCTTCTCTCCCACCCTTGTTCTCTCCCCTGGTGACTGGTTCAAGGGCAGTGCCCCAACACCTCCATAGGTGGCTGAGGGTCTGTGGTTCTGGCTGGCTGCTGTGCTGGTCCAGCCAAGCCACAGCCTCAGCTTTGAGATGCTCAGAGCCTTGGAGAGAGAAGCAGCAGGATGGCCAGCAAACAGGAGGATGGAAGTGTCAATTTACAAACTCTGAATTTAGTCCAGGACAAATATTGAATCATAGAATGGTATAGGTTGGAAAAGACCTTTAAGACCATCAAGTCCAATCATTAACCCAGCACTGCCAAGTCCACCACTAAACCGTGTCCCTAAGCGCCACATCTACATGTCTTTTAAATGCCTCCAGGGACAGTGACTCCACCACTTCCCTGGGCAGTCTGTTCCAATGCTTGACAAACCTTTTGGTGAAGATTTTTTTTCCCTAATATCCAATCTAAACCTTCCCTGGTGCAACTTGAGGCCATTTCCTCTTGTCCTATCAAGAGGAAGAGCAAAGAGGATGAGGAACTTTGGCTGCCTTATGTCACTTTTCCTGCCCATTGCTATGGCCAGGGCTGCTGTGGCAGCATTTGCAGGCTGGCATGCTACAAACTGGGGGGAATCACACTGAATGCACTGGTCTGACAGCCAGGAGACAGGCTGGGGTTGCAGTTAATGCACAGGTATCAGAACTAGGACTCCTGGTCATTTAATGGCATTAATAACATTAATTAATCGAATGCCCACAATTCTGTCCAGAGGGGAGCTTATTACTCAGGTTTTGCAGACAGAGGAAAATGTGCTCAGGTGGATTAAAGACCTGGTCAGTTTGCTCAAGCCCAGGTGTGCAGTGCTGTTTGAAACTGCCTGGGGAATCTGGGACCTCCTGCATTGGAGATCCCTATGCTCAGGCATGGGGCCTGGATGTGGGCAGCAGTGGCATCTCAAAGGACAGTGACAACCAGTTTTAAACGAATTGGGCCTTTCTGACCCAATTATTGTTCTGTTGTCTCAGTGAGTGGTGGGCAACAGCAGGACCCAGGGCGACACCTCTGCTTCTAAGCCTGTACTTTTTGCCCCAACACCATATTTTATGCATATGATGCGAACTATTTCTGCCTGAGTCTTTCCAGAAGTAACAAACCCACCTCTATTTCTTTTCTTTAAAAGCTAGAGCTGGCTTTCCTGTAGGAGAGGCAACATAATACAGTGGCATGGTAGTGGGCAGAAAAATGTTTTCCCATCAGCGGAAGTTTTACTCTCTGTTCCACGATAGACATGTCTAGGGATACCCATGTTTCCTGTCTGCATGCAGAGTCACCAAATCATTTCTCTTTCCCCGAGGTAGGTCTTGCCCTATTCTCTAGTGAGATGTGGTTGGTGTTGCAGCCTTCTTACCATGGCATGTTCTATGCCTTTGTTGGGAGTTGGTTGGCAGGCCCATCCTCATGTCCTTCGCTTTCCTTCACAGGAATTGGGTACGCCTCACAAGTCATTGGGTGCTATCTGAATGTCTACTACATCATCATCCTGTCCTGGGCACTATTCTACTTGTTCAGCTCCTTCGCTGCGGTGCTACCGTGGGCCAGCTGCAATAACCCTTGGAACTCAGGTACACCTTCCCTTGGTCGGCCTCTAGCTATTTCCCAATGTACAGAAATTATTTCAGCTTTGTAGAAATTTTTTTTTTTTCAGATAAAAAGTTCTCATGAGCTGCAGTGAGGTTAGGAACACCTGAAAAGGTGACTGTCTTAATTCATCATGGGCAGGTGCCAGGAATGGTGAGTGGCATGACCCTGTGCCTAGCAGCAGGGGACAGTAAAACTCTTTCTGCATGAAGAACTTCCTTACACCACCCCATTCCTTCTGAGAGGTGCTGTCACAAACTGAGCAGCTTTCTTGGTGCACTCAGCTTTTGGCTAAATCAGGCCAAGCTTGCACTGGGGGATTTTGCCGGCACTGGAGGATTTTGCTGGCACTGGTTTCATAATGCAGGGACCAGTAACACAAAACACTAAGGGCACTGTTTTTCTGGTCTAATCACATCTGTACAATCCTCTATACCATTACATTGGCAAGGAGTCTCCTGTCCTCATGTCCACAATTCTCGTAACTGTGCCCAGCAGAGAAGACCTGGCGCTGGTTTTATTTGAGGCGCTTGGGCTGTGCCTGGGAAGATGGGAAAGATTCTCATGGATCTGATATCTTTGACAGGCCTTTTTTACCCCGTTAGGTTGTTTTGCTTTCAGTTGAAAGCTGAAATCTGTGGTGGCAGCTTAGTTCCCTCCCTTTTTCTTTTGGGTTAGATGATTCATTTCTGTGATGTGTTAAATTTCTCTACCCCATGGACTGTTCACTCACAGCTTCCTCTGCCCCTTCATCCCAGTAGAGGTAACCAGCCTTTTAGAGTTCATCTGATTCCTTCAGCTCCCCCAGCACATTTTTGTTGCTGTTGTTTTGTTTTCAAGGAAAGCCACAGATGTTCCCTTAACAGGCAGATGCTTTCCAGCCAGAACTGGGTTTTCTAGGTGACAAGGTTGGGGATGGCAGAATGGAATGTGAAGGCATCTGTGTTGTGTGTGAACATATGCATGCATTTGTGGACAGGGAATGGTGCATGGTGTGGGAGGGGAATGGGATTTTCTATCCCAATTACTCATAGTGGCTATCCCTCAATAATCTATATTTTGCAGCCATCTGATTTCCATCTGGCAGGGAACTGCTTTCTCCTGCCCCTCTCCCCTTCCCAAAGCCCTCTGGCTACTGCTGGACTGGGGAGCTGGGGAAAGCTGGAGTTTAATGAGATGCTCTATAGCACAGGGTGAAGGCCCTGTGTGGTGGCAGAGAGTTAGGGTATAGAGAGGAAAGAGCATCCCTCGTGGAGGAGCCTTGGAGAATTTCTCTGGTTCATCAGCTTCCTTTTCTTTTGGTAGATCTCTGTGTGGACATTCTGAATAGCTCCAGCCTGGACAACAGGACCTTGCCTGCGAACGCCACCTCCCCAATGCTTGAGTTTTGGGAGTACGTGATGACTTATCCCTCTGTCCAGGCTCCTCTCTCCTCTCTGGGCAGAGGGCCCGTGCGAGGTGCACATCAGACCTGAACATAGACAGCTGTCAGGGAGACGGGCACAGGGCCCAAGAGCGGGAGAACTGGATAGACTCAGAAGGCTGCTGGCAGTGTGCCTGCCCAGGGGTGCTCGTGTGCACGCACACAAAGGCATGTTCCCTTTCTGGCACTGAGGTGCCTGGGTGACTGTGGCCACAGAAAGAACTGCTAAAAGAAGATGAGGGCTTGCTGTAAGCATAGGGGGCTGCTTCTGTTGGGTGTTGCAGGTTGCTGTTGGTAGGCAAGCATGAGGCAAGGCAGACACAACAGTCCTCTACGGTGAAACAGAAAGGGATAA
>JANIJG010008935.1:0-21601 GCA_024611175.1 Megaceryle torquata | reverse complement strand
AGGATACCATTGGCCTTCCTGGCCACAAGGGCACATTGCTGGTCCATGGAGAACTTGTTGTCTACCAGGACTCCTAAATCCTTCTCCACAGGGCTGCTCTCCAGCAGGTCACCTCCCGGTCTGCACTGGTGTACTTTATTATTCTTCCCCCGATGCAGGACTCTACACTTATCCTTGTTAAACCTCATTAGGTTCTGCTCTGCCCAGCTCACCAGTCTGTCCAAGTCCCACTGGATGGCCGCACAATCTTCAGGTGTTATCTGCCAATACTCACAGTTTTGTGTCGTCAGCAAACTTGTGAGAAGACTCTGTCCCATCATCAATGTCATTGATAAAGATGTTGAACAGGACCAGACCCAGCACTGATCCCTGGGGGACTCCACTAGTTACAGCACTCCAGCTGGACTTGGCACCATTGACCACAACTCTTTGGACTCTACTGTCCAACCAGTTACTAATCCATTTTACTATCTGCTTCTTCTATCCCATACCACCTGAGTTTCTCCACAAGGATGTTATGGGAGATTGTGTCAAAAGCCTTGCTAAGATCAATATAGACTACATCCACTGGTCTCCCTGCATCTATCCATCCAGTTACAATGTCATAGAAGGCTATCAGATTAGTCAAGCATGACTTCCCCTTGGTAAATCCATGTTGACTACTCCTGATAAACTTCTTCTCTTCCATGTGCCTAGAAATGACCTCCAGAATGAGCCTTTCCATTGTTTTTCCAGGAATGGAGGTGAGGCTGACTGGCCTATAGTTTTCTGGAATCTCCTTCCTGCCCTTTTTGAAGAAGGTGCAGGTCAGATGATAGTGATAATGGGGTAATGTGGTAAAATCTCTTTTTGAGAGGGACAAAAATTTGGTGACAAATAGTGAGCAGAATGCCCAGTATGTTTTGATTCCCTTGTCAATAAACCACAGACCTTTTCTTCACAGCATGACCAGAAGAAGTTATCATCTTTAATATTGGCACACTGGGCATAGGCAAAGAAAGCAGAGAATGTAGCAAACATCAAGACAGAGTATGGTACAAAGAAAGAATTATACCTGTCCACTGTTGCATATTAAATTACAAGAGTAGAAAAATAACAGAAAAAGCAAAGATCAATAGAGAACTTCCATGTCTGTTGTGGGGAAGTGGAAACTATGCACCTTTCTGTGCAATATAAATGTTTAGCATATATTTATCCTGAAAATCACAAAGCCATTGAGCCTGCATTTGATCTGCCAGCAAACACAAACCTAATTAGAGTCAGGTAATTCTTGGTTTTCCTAATTGGAAGATGCATTTTAATGAGACAGATAGATACTATCGTAGAAACAAATGGCACTAAATTGTACACAGATCTGAGGAACAGTGATGCAATAAACCAAGATTCCTCTTTGGAATGGCTATAAATTTTAAACAGAACCAAAAAAGGGCCAGCAAAGAATGGGACAATGATGTGCTAGACCTTAGAAGGGAGCCAAAGCAGCTAGTCTGGGAAGCAGGAGTAACTAAGAAGTCAGACACAGAAACTGTTAGCAAAGAACTGTCTGCTGTTGTTTATTCATAAAGTATTCACTGAAAAAAAGACTTTGTATTACCCGACTAGAAAAAAAAACAAAGTACCACAAAATATTTTCAACCATTAATTAACTCTTTCATATAACAACCATTCATATAAGGTCTTAAATGCTGGCTCACTGCTTGGCAGGCAGCAATAGTAAAGCCTTTTGATAAGAACTACCTAATTTGGACAAGTCTAGAACACCAGTTCAAATAATTTAGAAGAAAACATTAATTTAAGATATTATCAAACTTAATAATAGGAAGCTCGCCATAAAGCACCTTAACAAGCCCACAGCTGTCTTAGCTCTGAAGAAAATCCACATAGACCATTGCCAAAAGAAGGGGAAGCTAAACTGAGATTGCAGATGCTGCTCTACCCACCCATGGTTGGTGAAAAAGCAGAATGCTGAAAAGAAGGCAAAGTAAATAAGGGTTTATCACCTCTTAAGTAAAAGGAAAATGTATAACACTTAGAACCAAAATAGAACCTGCTCTCTCTCCTTGCTTGCTCTGCTTTGTAAATACTAAGCCAAAACCAAAAATTAAATTGTCTAACTTTATTCTAGGCAAGGCAAATAATTTACAGAACAATGCCAGGACTTTAATCCATAGTTCCAAGGGCAAGTTAGATCCAAGCTGATGGCCACCTAATATTCCTCAGTTCGTAGTCCCTGGCCATCAGTATTTTCTGGAAAAGAGCATGGAAGTCAGCTGCTGCATGGAGACATTTTCAAAGGGAGTCTTTCAGGAAGAAACTTGATAGAAAGAAAATCTAGAGCTCAAACCCATTTATTATTGTAAAAATAAAGACTTATGAAAATCTATGGTTCAGAACAAACCATCCTATCTCATTAGAAATTACATGTTTATAATTACCTTGTTCCTATATTTTGGGTAGGAATATGGGTCTATAGTTTACTAGATCCTCTTTCTTGCTTTTTCACAAGATGGGCATATTTATCTCTTGCTAGTCACCAGGAACTTTCCCTAATCACAACTTTACAAAAGTATTTTAGAGAGGTCTTACACTGACAACAATCAACTCCTTTAGCACCACCAGATTAAACCCCACCTGTCCCATGGATTTACATATACCCAGTTTATACAAGATGATTCTGATTCAATTGTCTATTGAGGAAAGTAACTTTCTCCCTCAAACTTTGCTGCTAGGATCAGAGCTCTGTGAGGCCTGAGAGCAGACCTAGCCAATAAAGACAGAAACAAAGACAGCATTAGTGTCAGCCTTCATCCTCATTATTAGAGGATTGATTGCTTGCACCATTCATCAAGGGGCAACATTTTCCCAAGTCTTCCTACTGCTACATTTTTTTTTTTCTGTTCACATCCCTTTCAGTTGCAGCTCTAGCTCAGCTCTGGTCTTCCTAATTCCATCCTTGCATGCCAAGCAATGTTTCAGTATTCCTCCTTGATAGCCTTTCCATGCTCACACATCCTATACACTTTCTTCTTGTGCTTGAGTTGCCAAAAGGAAGTTATAGGATTATGAATGGGTAGGGATGATCTGTGAAACTATGAATGGACAAGAGGCAATCCAAGTTACATGACCTGCAAAATCTGATTAAAATACAAACCTGAAATTTTGTGAGCAATCAAGGAGTACCATCTGTAACGTTCTGTTGAAAGTACGTTATAAGAAAAAAATGTTTAGGTAGAATCTCTATCATTTTGATATTCAAAAACATACAGTGAAACAAAATGCCAAAATATGTATGTAATGAATCATATTATACACAAGCATAAAAACATATTAAAAAGGAGGTCATAAGAGGACAGCATTTTTAATAATTTCCCAAAACAACTTTGGTATTTGACAGCATTTCAAATCTAAGTGCTTTTGTATTTTCCAGTAACCTATTTTAATACTTTGTATTATTTATGTAGCTGCTATCTGAGACATGCCTACTAGCAATGCATGCATGCTCATCTTCAAACCTTAGCAAGAGAAAAGTGGAAAATAATAGGAAAATGGTACTTGCAGCACAGATGGTAAAGATCACAAAAAAGCCAAATAAGCTTCAGGTAAATGCCATATTTTTTAATTAAAAGAAAAAAAAAAAAAAAAAAGTTCAAGTCAGTTCTTGCTTTCTCAGAAGCAGTTGAATCAAACTTAACCAAGCTGTTTGTTGGGTTTTTTAACATTACTGTGATGCCAAACACAGTCAGATGTTTGTTCAGTTGATTCTGAAATCTTACAGGTTTAAATAACAAGAAGAAAAAAATGTTGAAAAAAACAATCTAATATACTCTGAATGATGAGTAGATTCAAAAATTCAGTTTGAATATTACCCTGAATGTTGTGGAGGGAGTAAGATCAGAGAGTGAAAAATTTGCATGACAGTGAAAAGGTAAGGATAGCCAGAGAGGTAACTAGTACTATGCAGGCTAGAACAAAAGTAGTCCTATTCTATCACTCTAGAATTTGCTTCAAGACTCTTAATTTTTCATAATCCAGTGTCCTTTGTGATAGTCATGAGCAACCTTGCATCTTGGCAAATAGGACTTGACTTTTACAACTGCAGCTGCTCTTTAGAAATAACTCAGTTGACAACAGTCATGGCTCCTTTCAGGTTGCTAGTTGAAAAATCAGATTCATCATCTAGGTGCAGATGATCTCGCCACATACATCTCAGTCTGTATCTATGAATCCCTTGTTACATCAATGTTTTCTTCATCTCATTATTTTTCTTCCTCTTCCATGTCTTTAAAGGCAGGTGAACTCCTGCTTTCCAAATTACTTTTCCACTTCATGTATTTTTCTACAGAAGTATCAAGGCAGCAAAAGAATGAAATCTTGTTTCCTTAACTCAAGCACAAAAGAAGCTTTTTTTATGCTGCCTGTCTATGGTGCTTGTGTTTGTCATGCCAGAATACATATGCTAGAAGCATATACCAGCCATTGTGAAGAACTGTCTAATAGGGAGAAGTCATGGTGGCCATAGAATTGAAAGGCTGGTAGGTTTCTGAGGTATAAGAAGCAGAACAGGAAGGAGTAGCTGATTTAGAGAGCGTTAGTGGAGTCTGGGAAAAGGCAGAGAAAAAACTGAGAAACTCTTACAAACCATGCAGATGCAGCAGAAGATGAAGACAGGAGGAACTAGAAGGAATGGAAATTATTCTTAGGGAGAAAGAACAAATGGAAAGACCAACACATGCTGAAAGACAGATACTGTCTGGTTGCAAGAAAGGAAGCTTTACCTAGCATTCCTCAGTTTTGTTGGCAAAAAAATCACACTATACAGACGGTTCCTAAGATGTTTTACATTAGTTGGCCACCAAGGGCAGGAATAGGAATGAAAGCTGTATTTATAATGTAACAGAAGACTACTATTATAGATTAAATAATTGGTGTCTGACATTTCTCCATAATTAACTTTTTCATTATACTGTATACCCATCTTAACTTCTTGTCAACTACTGTTTTTTTCCTGTAGTGTAAGACATTACACTCCCATTTCTTTTAATGTAAAAGAGGCCAAGAGATTCATTATCACTGTTTATTATCATTATTCCTAATGATATAATGAGGTATTACCCATGGCATTTTACTGTGTGTCTGCTCAAGTAGATTGGGATTTGCAGCAAGGTCCTGTTTAGACATTGAATGAACCCAACAGTCATGTTTAATAAGTCTTATGTTCTGTCAGAGAAAGCAGCTTATTACTAATGAGATGTATTATGTTACACAATATCCAAATAAAACTGTATTTCTCAGTATGCATGGCTGGGGCACAAATCTGACAAACACTTAGGGAAGCAAAATGCTGTTCAAAGACACAGTGATTAATAAAGACCAGTTGGGGGGAGGTTGTTTCCATGTTCTAAAATACTGGCTTTGCTATACTTATTTCTTGGAGTGAATCCAGTCTGCAAGAACAGTGTAAGTATGCTAGGGAGAGCTTCAGGGAGCTGAGGAATATTCACAGGGTCTCTGCCTACTGGCTGAAATGCTGACACATTGTATCGTTATGCTGCTTTGAAGCAAGATGAAAGATTTGCTCAGTTATGAAAGTGATGCCTGGGCATCTTCAGTTTCTTTAGTTGGTGTTGAAGCATAAATAAGAGTTAGGGTGAACTGACATTAAATTTCACATTACATTTGGATAACATTTTAGCC
The DNA here is from genome assembly GCA_024611175.1 of Megaceryle torquata. Lineage (NCBI taxonomy): Eukaryota > Metazoa > Chordata > Aves > Coraciiformes > Cerylidae > Megaceryle > Megaceryle torquata. Next base: position 15,907 of record JANIJG010008935.1, on the reverse strand, counting down.
TGGCTGCACACTATGGACAGCGCCTTTACTCAAAGAGAATTCGTATCATTGAGTTAGCACAAAACATTTTTCACAAGCTAGCCTATGGAAATAAAAACAGAATTGTTTTCAACTAGCCCTCTTCTGGGCTACTAGTGATAAAACCTAAAACCTGGTGTCTATACAATGATCTTACCCAGCTTTCTCACACCTTGGAACAGTCACATCTCCAGAACCGATGTATCTAGTGCCAAGCCACAATCACTCAGTCTTTCCTTTCTACTTCTACATAAGTAGCAGTTCCTACATCAGAATGCCCTTATTGATTCTGAGACTCCAACAGCAACTAGAAATGGATGCTTAGTGAAGTGAGTTCTATGCAAAGACTATTCTCTGAGTAGTTTACTTTACCCTTCCTACTTCTGCTCCATTTTATTTAAAGCTCAACTCAACACACCTGCCAGGTGGCCAGAAAACACAGAAAAGCCCACAGCACAGAGGAGTCACAATACAGCAGAAATATTTTGGGAGAAATACCCAGTTGGTGTAATTATAGATATTTATTTTCAAATTACTTCCATGTAAGAGCAAAAATTCCTACAGAATTTAAGAGAAACAGTTATATATGTTATATATGCTATATATATATGCTAGAGCAGTTACAAAAAAATAACAAAGGTAGAAAAATCTCTATGAAATTAAAGGAGTATACAGAATTCTCTCATATTGACTCACTCATCAGCAAATTCTACAAAATATGTCCATGAAGGTTTGTGACTTCATACTATACTCCTATGTTTCCTAATTGCTTACAAACTATTTAAATATGTTTATATATTCCAAACACAAATATAGTTTACATTTCTCCTTGAGACTGTCCTTTTTTCTTTGTTTATTTGAAAGAACACTTGATTTTAGCATTTGTTAACTTTTTTATAATCAGTATCACAGTATCACCTGACTTAAATGTTTGTATTGATATGGCAAGAATTTTTAAAAACACATTAATTAAACCATGCTGAAATTCCATTTGGCACAAAGGAAAAGAAACACAGTAATTATGTTTTTGCGACATAGTTGTTATATTCAAATATAAGGCTTATGCTTTAACAGGCAATACATTGTCTTTAAGTGGCTTTATAATAGAAGAGGTTTAAGGCTCAAGCAAGGGAATACAGTGATACTTGATCCAGTCTGGTATTGCCCAGATATAGGAAAGAGGTGGCCTTTGGAATAATGAGTAGGGAAAACAGACTGAGCAGAGAATAAACTACTGGGGAAAGAGTGAGGATACAGGTTGTGCCCACTTGTGCTGCTTTTTATTGTTCCCAAATAAATGAATGTTAATTGAGAAGAAGCACTGCTACATATCTGATGACACTTGGTACTGGTTTAAATTCAAATTGATCTTAAACTACACTTAATTAGCATTGCTGTAGTTGATTTTGCTTTTTCTGTTGTAAGGAAGAATATGATACCTTACAGTTTTGCTGTTTTCAAATGTTAAAATATATGATGGAGGTGAAGAAGTGATTTGGTAGATGAATGACTTCCTGGCAGGAGAGAATCTGACAGGATGGCATTTTACTAATTAAGAAGAGTGCTGGACTAACCAGATGGGAAAAATACATACTGAAACTTTTTTTCTTTCTTTTATTCTTTTTTTTTTCCCCCAAGACAATGTAGAAATAAACAAGAACAATGAAGGGCATGCAAAGAAGGAATGGTAAGCAAGGCAATTTGCTAGCATAAAATAAACCTACACAAATCAGATAGTAACCAAATAATCCTGCATTAATCAGATCAAAAATTAGACAGGAATCAGAAGCCACTGATAAGAGCAAACATTTCTGTGCTTCAGACCCATCTCCAGTATAAATGTAGAGTGTGACTTCTAGCAAATTGGTCAGGACTAGAACTATACAGACATTTTAAGTCTAAAACCTGTATGCAGACATCATTAAGTTTTTTGAAAAAAATAAGTTTAAGAGATTTTCCATGTCCTTTAGAAAAAAAGAGAAGATAACACAAACCACCCAAGTGCTAGTGATAAAATATGAGATATGCTTTAAAAAATCCCAACATGATAAATAACAGTGAGATATTTTTTAACTACCTTAAGCTCAATAAAGTTTCTATTTCCTATGCTCTGAGTTAAATTATCGAGGAGTGCAAGAGAATAATGCAACAACGTAAAAAAGGCAAGAAAAGTTAAGGCACAAAATGGGATAAAGAGCAAGGCAGAAAAAAAATGTATTCTGGTGATACATCTGTAGCAAGACAAAGACAAAAGAAAAAGAGATCTGACACTCAGTGGAGAGAAAAGGCGATTAGTGATGGTAGTGAAAAGGCTGATTCCTTTTTTACTTTCCATCACTAGAAAGATCAACCTCAATCAGATGACTAAAATAATTAGTATCAGTGATAAGGGGAGAGAATACAGGCTAGAATGACAATATAGATAAAATATTTTCAAACCAGCTGAGCTTTAAGAAATTCCTCTCAGAAAACTTAGAGAACAGAATAAAGACATTTTGGAGCCATTAGCAATTATCTTTGAGAACTTCTGGAGAACAGATTTGCTTCTAAAAGAACGAAAAAGGATAGGCGTCATGTTTATCTTTAAGGGGAAAGAACAGAAGAAACCAGGGAATTACATACTGTTCTGCTTTACTTTCATTACGAGAAAAGTTACTGGAGCAAATAATTGAACGTTTGTTCAAAAGCTTAAGTTTTTGCCCTGTTTTAAGGATATAAAACAGGCAGCATGTATTTGTTGAAAACTGTGGTGGAAAGTCTTGGCTTGAGCATATTGTCCAGTTTGTTCATTGTACCTTGTAGAAAGTGTGGTTCAACTGAAGAATAATTAGAGATTTAGAAAAAAATTCTGTAAGAAAGAACAGAAGGTCCCTTGGGAGGCTGTGAAATCTTTATCACCAATATAGATCTTCAAAACAGGCAAACATATGTTAGAAATGGTTTAGGTAAAGCTGATGCTGCCTTTGGCAAGGATGGTATCTTCAGAGGGCTGGTTCTAGGCACCAGTAAAACAGAAAATCAGTCAGTAAAGTGGGTTGTCAAAAGCAGCGAAGTGGGAATGACCTACTGCCTACTGTGTCATAAAACATGCAAACATTGTTAGAATGGAGGCTAGAACCCAAAGATCATTGTAGCCATGAGAGTGAAGAATTATCATCTCTGTGATCTTCCCTAATTAGTCCATTCAGAATTGACATGACTAGAAAGGATTCAGGACTACAGAGTATTACCCAGAGACAGCAGCTCTACTTTAAAGCCCTGCTTTTCTGCAAGCCTCATACTCTGTATAGGAAATAAATTATGTACGGAAGGCTGTAGCAGACTCCATGAAGCAAATGGTACCATAACCTTAAATTTCTTTTGTGATTCTTGAATTTAGCTACTCTACTATCTGTCAACAAAGTAGGAGTAGATAGGTTGGAAGATACAAATCTATCAGGTGTTGCACTGATAAAACAATAGGCCCATTGCCTCTGAAGAATTTGGAGAAGAAATTTAAGATCACTTCTATAAGGTCCAAGCCATAGCGTAGATCAAATCTTCTAAAAGAGCTTTAGAGACAGCTATAAATTTGGCTGTACTTCAGAGTATGGATGGAAAGATAAAACCAAGTACCAGGGAAGGAGGGTCTCTGCTATTTCATTTTCTTATTCCCAACTAACCCAGCATCTATCATTTTATCTTTCCTGATTTTATTCCTCAAATGAAGAGTGGCCTTTCTTTAATGATCTTTTTTCCTGATCTCCCTTTTATGATCTACAATGTAACTGTTACTCCCTGTTGCAGGGAATTATTTTTCAGTTCTGTGTAGAATTCTCCCATATGTTTCAATAAAAAACAAATTTATTGCAGTGCAATTTAAGAGTACTGGCAGGTGCATGGTAACACTATAGCAATGGTCAAAACCTAGTCAAATAAGTGTATTTCCAAATAGCACAGACAGAAAATAATATGAGCATAATGCCACTTAGAACATTTAATTCTAGGCCCTCGATATGTATCTACCAAAGGGAAGGGGTAATTAATCCAGACAAATTAACATCTAATAGCTTTATCAGAGTGTGGCAGTTTTGAGGTATCCCATGCTTATTCAGATCTCGGATACAAGCCAAAATTATCTTACGTCTTTTGCTTTCAGGAAGCCAACAATAAATGGATACAATGCGAGAAGAGCAGGTGTGTTTTCACTCAGAGGAAGAAGCTATGGATATGAAAATGACTTAGCAGCTGGTGAATAAGAAGACTGAAGCTGTGCCAGACGAAGTAAGTGAGCGTGTGTGTGCGCGCGTTTTGCCACTAATTATGCAAAGAGGCCTAAACCCATTGATCATGTGTTTCTCTCCCTACTTCAACAGGAAGAAATCTTAAAGTGTGACAACTCTTTCAGAAAGTTAATTACCAGTAATGTGTTTTCTGTATTAGAACTGAGAACATACAATGAATTATCCTTTTTTACTTCTTTATCTCTTTGTACAAATATTCCTGTTAATAGCATGGTAAGAACAAGTATCATCTGCAAGAAGCTGGTCTGCATTGCTGTTTATCATTTAGTCCTCTTAGCTTCACAAGCAATGAGGCTGTATTCAACCAAACACAGTGTCAACATGATGTAAGCCACTAGACAGCACATAGCTTGAAGCCTTCTTTGCTTAAAGTTGGGAAAGACTTACCACAAAATTCATCAAGCACAGCTGCTGATTTATCTTTGGTGCATGTAGATATCAAGAAATTTTAACTAAAACTTGAGCAGTCAGGCTGCTCAATGACTGCTCAGATCTTTGTAGTTTACTTGGTTATAGAAGTTCACTGCAATGGTACATTGTAAGGTTTACAGAAACACTCATCAGAGCATCTTATTTTGTCTTGCACATGCTAATTAGTCAAGCTTAGACCCACCAAACTCTTGTCAAATGACTATGGGTAAGAATCAAGGAAAGCACTCTGTCATAAAGACATCTTTTCATTTATAGAACAATTTAAATATTAACATGAGGAGCTGGAACAGTTTTATCAACAAGAAAAAAGTGCAGAGATGTATCATTCCAAAATATTTTTTCACTGGGCAGAGAAACAGAATGATTTATTTTCAAATTCCACTATAATATACAATCAAATAATGTTGGAAGGAAGTATACCAACTCCATGTGTCAGGCAAGTTATAGATATATTTTCAGTTGCTTTATCATCTTGTAAAAATAATTAAAGGGCATTTGTGTTTTCCTTAAAAAATGAAAAAGAATCACAGCATTTGCTAGCTTTCCTGAAAAATGTTACTTTAGGAGGAAGCCTGGACAGTTTATTCCACTGTACAGACATACCTTCTGTTAAGCTTTTTGTGTAGTTAGAGCAAGTATTAACAATGAAAGCCACAACAGTATGCAGCTAATCTGTTGGTCATCACAATTTAACTGTAAACACAGTCAAACTAGACATAGTGTCTTTTCAGAAACTAGATAAAATTCACTGATTATCTTTAATTAACCTGCTCAAAGGTTCTATCTTTTAAACAGATATTCTAAAATAATAGGAAGGAATTCTCAATGGGTGTTCCAAGAACTTTTGGAGCTTCTGCAAAAGTAATGATCCCTATCCTTCTACAGTATTTTGTCTTTTACGGGATGTTGTTTAATGTAGAGAAATTCCTACACATTTGTATCACCGTGAAGTCATTAACATAAGAACATATGCCACATTGGTTCAGACCCATCTTCTCTTCAGTGGTGGCTAGAAATCAGTGCCCTGGGAAGAACAAGAACAGGGCAAACATATGTAATACTTCCTCAGAGCCTTCTTCTCCCAGCTGCCAGATATATTCAGGTCAGAGAACTTCCTGAGATTGATGTTGCCTGTCTCTTTAGTCTCCCTCGGTGAATCTCTCAAGTATTCACTTGTCCAATCTCCCCTTAAACACATTCAAAATTTTCACATCCTGAACAGTTTTGACAAGAAGTTGCATAGGTATACTAACACAGGTCCATTAACTTCATGACTTTGCATCAACACCTGTCTCTTCCTTTTCCCTAAACTTTGGAATTCAATGTGACTTCAGAAACAAAAATAATACCATGGAATCAGTGATCTTGCTGCACTACATAGCTTTTTTTTTTTTTTTTTTTTTTCAGAAGAGGAAAAGAGGTCATAAGATCCCAGAAATTAAATGTATTATTTCAAATACATCTCTCCTTTGACTTCCTCCACTCTTACTCTACACTGACAGCATGAATAAGGGCTTGGAAAAAAACAACATTCAACAAATACTGCAAAGGCTCCTAATATCAATCATGTTTTCTTAAATTAGATACTGAATATAATGTAGCTCTACCTAAATCAGCTACCAAGATTTACTGCATTTTAACAAGAAACAGAAAGAGAAGGCCTGTGTAAGGTAGTTATCAAAATATCTCACTTCTTCACACTGACAAGTCTAAGGAATTAACGCTTAGGTGTAAAATCTCCTGAATAGTTTTCTCTATGGCAAAAAGGCACTGATGCTAGAAAAAATTAATTTTGCAATGTGTTTCCCCTACATTGTTCTACAGAAACTCAGTTTCACAAAACTGGTTGTTGGTGGGGGAAAGCAGGAAGTGACAATAAGGATAAAACTTAAACAGAACTCAAGGGTCTGCATAATTAAGTTCCTTTGGAGCTTAACTAAGAATCAGCAGATTGGCTATTCTTCTTCTCTAAGGAGCATTTCATCCTCCATCTTGCTGCACTCTATATGTAGCACAGGTTACATTCTATAGAGATGAATAGCATTAGTTTTACAAAGCTGTTGCTACTTTCTATTGGTGTCATTATCATCACTGGCTTTTTCTTCACAGTGTATTAAAAAGCATGTATTATACGCAGTAAATAGTTTCTATGTATGTTAACTGTTCTCAGGCACTCGGGGTTGCCTATTCATGCTCTGCTCCCTTTTCATGCAGGGTAACCTTTTCCCAGAGTAGTAAGCCTCCAGAAATCATTGACATCACTTTTTGAAATAAAGAATGTTGTACTGGGTCCAAAGCCATTTTGCAGGCTGTTTCTGCTAAAGTCTCTCTTTCAGAGAATGGCTGGCTGTTTGCAGTTGCATTTAAGGAAGTTCTTCAGTTGGGTATTTCTCAGTGGAAGTTCCCAGTTAATATTAGACATAAGCGGTACTGAAGTACAGAACCACATTTCATAATCCTGTTGACACTCCTCCCAAACAGCATAGAAATTGCTTACACTGTTACTAAAGAGATGAGGAAAAAAAATCCAAACCTTTTGTTTCTACACTATGCAAAGACAATGAGGAAATTATACTTACCAATTTCAGCTATTCAGATATATAGAAAAAGTGCAATATGAGCTATAAGCAACAGTTACACAAACACCGCTTTTACGTTGCTTATAGTGCACCAAATCTATATGTCTGCACTTTCATTAAATATTCTTAAGCTAGTTTCTGAAATCCAGGATTCATCTGTTACAACCTATAGGCAAAATACATACCTTATTGGCATTGCATATACCATAATTTCCACAGGCTCATCAGATAACTACTCTTGCTGTTGGAAAAAAAAAAAATTAAAAGATTCAGCCTCACCCTCCTTCTTACTATGGAACGGCAACATTCAGTCTAAATTGATCCACAGTTCTCCTTTTCTGACCAGGAAAAGCGTTTCAAGAGCAAGATACGCTTTTTATTTTGTTAAAACAACAGCGAGAACAAGCTATTGAAAGAACGGCGAAACACCATAGAATAGCACAGACTCTGTCAGCACCCAGCACGGCGCCACACGTTCCTTTGGGACCAGATCTAAAAAGTTCGGGAAAAGGTTTAAACATCTGACGTGAGCCACCTAGTGTCTTGAGCGAATAGCTACATTAAGAACTTGAAAAACATTTCAACCTCTTTCTGACAGCTGGTAGAAGCCAATTTGCATTTGCAAGCTTAAAATTCTATAAAGGAATCAGATTTAAAATTTTGCTGCAGTACAACCCCTTGGCAACTGTTGCACCACAAGCCTACCTTGAGAGCAATCAGTACCTCTCGAGATTTCAGCACAGTTTAACCAATGAGCACACTGTTAAAACATCAGGAAAGACGAAGTAAAATTCCTGTTAAAATACCATTTCAGAAATAATGTCCAACGGTAAACTGTATACAAATAACATGAGGTATTTAAATAAACTGCCTGACCCTCTAAGAGCAAACTTCGAATTTTCATTCTGAAAACTTGCTAATACCCTCCCCAAACATGTTTCTAAATAAGACTCTCTCTGAGTCTGAAGACAAAGTGAAATAATACAGACATGAATCTCTTCACTGCCACTCCCAAACTCTAGATAAGTGTTTTGCAAATGGTTTTAAGATTAGTAGGTACCTAACATCCTAGTAATTTTTAACTATACTGATATATGCTTCTTCTTCCCAGGCGTCTTGTGAAGACTGCATATAGAAAGGCAATTCTGCCTTAACAATGACATAAAAATGTGAAATATTGATGTGGGACAGAAATACAGAAAGTCATTACTAGAATAACTGTATGGAAGGAAACACAGAGACTGAAGAGGAGGAAGCAGGAAAAAAAAAAAAGCAAGATGAGAAAGAAATGGACAAAGATAATTGACTAAAGCAGAAAGTACTCTAAAAGATCAAAGTTAGAGATCAAGTTAGCTGCACAATATAGGGATTATATTATTTTCACAGATACTTTTCTCTTCTATTTAACTGTTTATTCAAAGAGTTGGAAGTCTCTAAGAATGTCAAGATGAGTTACTGTAAAGCTTGTGACATCTTGTATTTGTGGAGGAAAGGTAGTAAAGAAAAAAACACTAAATAATGAAGATAAAGACCAGCTTCTCTTGTGCATTATTGTGAAAGAATATTACTGATAAAGTACTCAGAGAATAATGTTTGTGATTTGAAAAGTCATGTTTGTAGACAGTTGTCAGTTTTGCTTTTTCCAGCTTGAGACCTTCATAGCAAATTTACATTTAGTAAATTTCTAGAATTTAATAAACAAACTTTTGTTTCCTATAACAACTAAAGTGCAGTGATTGTGTTTCAGGGATAGTATATATGTTATGACTCTATTCAAATTCAAGTAGCCATAATCTTAGTTGATACATGTTTATTATCGGAAAATACCTACTTGCACTTTTCTGCATATTATCCCTTTTTAAATATAGTGTCAGTTAAATTATATTTACATACATTGACCTGAATCTAAGAATTGCAGATTTTATTTCAATTATTGAGACATCCATTACCATTAGAAGTGCAGAACTACTTCACAAGACTGAGTAAAAATAAAAAAGGTAGGGGGGGAAAAAAAAAAGGCAAGAAATAATAGGATCTTTCCCTCCTCCATTTGGTTGTTTCTTTCTTTCTTTGTTTGTTTTAAAGACCTGATTGAATGAAACCTTAACTTGGCTGTCTCTGTCTCTGAAAGAGGAAATTTAATCTCCCTTTCTTGGGAACATTCTAACAGAGCAAACCCTTAATAGCTCATGAGAACCTCACCCTAAGTTCTTAAAAGTGGCTAACCAGGAAGTATATTTATTATCTCAATAAACTATCTGCCTGTAAGTCTCTTTAGTCTTAGCCAAAACAGACTAAAAGACTTGTTAAAGACTTAGCAAGAAAGTTAAACTGTAATAAGAGATAACCTTCAAAAGAGTATAGAGAACAATGTGTGGCTACTCTTCCAATGGCTATGTTTGAGCCTACTCCTCGGGCTTCCAAATGCACACACCCAGAGTAGGTAAGGTTGCCATAGTTGAAAAGCAGGTTCTGATCTGTTAACAGGGAAGGGGAAAAGTTCTGCTCTAGCAGAAGCAGCACTACAGCCTGGCTGCATGGATATGTTCACTGGGGTTCAGAGATGGGTGAGGCCAATTCCAGATCTGTAATGCTTCTCTGATACTATGTCTGTGACTGTGTCCTGTGTGCATATGTAAGAAACACTTGGCTTTCTCCCATCAACTCCCAGCCTCCTAAATACCTTCAGGAAAAAAAAAGTTGTACTCACACGTGTGACCTACAGAGAGAAGGGCTTGTAGTGGTGGCAAAATTAAAACTGTGTTTCCATTACATTCTTACCTATAAAATTCATTGTACTCATCAACTGAATGCAGAGGAAAAAAATGCCACCTCAGTAAACCACAAAAATAAAAGACCTTTTAGACAGGAAGTACTCCGGGCGTGAAAAGTATCATTATGTTGCAAATATAAATACTGTTATTTACAAATCACGCTGAAGCGTGGAAAGATTGCAATGGGAAGGGACCTATGGAAGTCAGGAGCAGCACTCTCTGCTTGGGTGGTGGCGACAAGGCATTGCAAGACAGATGGAGGAGAGACGGAAGACGCTCGTCCTTATGCGGGGCTGGCGGCGCCCGGCGGCTTCAGCGGCCGCTGCCCCGACGCGCCCGACGGAGCGGGCAGCCCCGCGGCGCCCCGTCACGGGGCGGGGAGAGGCACCACAGGAAGTCAGTTCTGGTTCCTGGGTTAAGGTGCTCAGGCTGGAGCGAGCGGTCTGTGCCGGGGGCGGCCGTGGGCTCCGTGAAGCGCTCGTAAGTGTGAGTCGCTTTTAAAACAGCTCCTCTCCCTTCCGCGGGAAGCGGCGGGCGCTCGGCCCCGGGGCCCGCGGTGCGGGCCGTGGCGCCTGGCGGCGGGTACCCCGGCCGCCTCTGCTCGCGGCCCCTCCGCACTTCCTCCATCCGCACCTACGGACGCCGGTTCCCCCTCCGGCGCCGCTTTGCCCGGCTTCGGGAGCGGGGCAGGGGCTGCGTGCCTTGCGCGCGGAGGCGCTCTCGGTGCCACCGCCACCGCCGTTCCGGGAGGGCCGCGGGACGGAGGGCAGCCCGAGGCGGCGGCGAGCGGAGGAAGAGAAAGACGTGCACTGTCCGCATGGACAGGAACGGCGCGGGTAGGGCGTAAGACTCAGCTCTCCGGTAGTTATCGTCCCGCAGAAGGGCTCTCTGCGCCCCGGGCTGTAGCGCTTGTGTGGCGTAAGGGGCGCCTCTTGGGTTTCTGGAGCTTCCCGCAGTTGGGCAAAACAGGAATTTTGTCCATTAAACAACAATAATAAACAAAAAAACAAAGCCCACAAACTGAAAGTGCAGTGAGCTCAGTCTCTTACATATTATTACCTCAACAGGTTTCCAGTTCCCAAGATGATGGCCGTGTAACTTACAAAATATTTCCGTTGAAGAAGCTGTTTTGAAAGCAGAAATATGTAGAGAAGTACTTGCTTCTGGATGGCATCTGTGTTCTCATATGAACCTATGAGAGGTACGTATGGGTATTATGAATGAATGTGTATATACACATGATTACCTAAAACGTTATTTTTCAGAATTTAAGGTGTTTTCCAAGGCACTATGAAAACTTGACACATACCTCTTTAGTGATCTGTGGAGCTGGGATTTCAGGATGTACGCAGCAGTATGTTGCTAATCTTTTGTGTTGCAGTTGTTTGGGGTTTTTTTGGCATTTGACTCATAGAAAATTTATATTACGGCTTTTTTTTCCCTGCCTATATCAGCAAAATGTTTCTCATTTGAAGCAAGTATTTTAAGAGCATCTGCAGGTTTCAATAGGTTTGTTTACTTTAAAGTTTGATTAAAACATTTGCTATATTCAGCTGTTTTCCAGTGTTTGAGCCTTTATTCAAAGATGAAAGTCTAGTTCTCATTGCCATAGCTCCAGCTATACAACACTTAAACGTACACGCTTTTGCAGGGCCCCCTCATCAGACAAACTCTGGAGATAATCTCTTCCTCCAATTCTGTCCCTGTTAGAATAAACACAGCATTTTGTATTGCTCCATCTGTTCTGACTACATACGTGTTAATAATTGTGAAAATCTTTAGGATCTATTGCGTATCTAGAATGTCAGTTGCTAAAGAGCAGGGTTGTCAACTTTGGGCTGAGTATTTTCCAGTTGCTGCATTGATACAACATAACTAAGCCTAATTAAAATAGTGAGGATATTTGTTTTGGGGGGGTTGGGTTGGGTTTTTTTATTATTTTAGGGTTATTTGGGCTTATTTTTTCTCCTAACTAGATGTAGGGAGAAAAGTAAATGACAAGGAACAGCTGGCAAATTCCTTGATAAATATTGATGCCTATGGAGGAGAAGCAGGAAAAGGAGCCAATTTTTCTAACTGCAAGGAGTTCTGAATATGAGAGAGATAGCATAAAAAGCAGTTACTTATTCCAGCAGCAGGCAATTCCGGGTGTGACTACAGAGTAGTTTAATCCAATCTAAATTGAGACTGCTGCAGTCCTGCCCACGGCTGGTCTCATGTTCCCACTGCCTCCTTGTGTTGGTAGTAGTGCTCCAGCAGCCTCGCAGTGAGCTAGCTCCACTTTCAATTTGGGGGTTGTTTTGTTGGGTTTTTTTAAGAGGTTTGTTGTTGCTTTTTTGGCTACTTCGGCATACTCAACTCTGTAGCATAGAAATGCTAATACCAGTATCAATAAGTTGCAAAAATACATGACCAGAAATGGGAGAAGACAGGAGTATCCTTTTCTGTGTCAGTGCAGATTTGCATCAGTGTTACATAACCATGATTTCATGTTACAATTTCAAAGCCAATCCTGCTGCCATTGAACAGGGTAGTACTGTCTGCCTTTTGATAATGTTTTGCGCTCCTGTGCTGGATTCCTTGTGTTATCATGCCATTTGAATTGTCTGTGGAGCTGATCTGCATTAAAACTAAAACATCAAAAACACATTTAGCATTTAGTTTTAAGCTGGATTGGTTTGCTGATACAGTTTACAAGTAAGGCTGCTTGCGCTGAAAGAAAGGGAAGGGTGAGGTGGGAGCAGAAATGCATGTACAGGGCTTGGGGCAATATAGGACCAATTCTTCTAGTTACACTTCCACCTTAGAGTGCCACTAGTAATGACTTTTCTTGTCCCTTTCTTACTTCATGGAGTCTTCATTTTTTAGGGAGCTACCAGTAAATGAGCTACCACTCTCCTTATTTTTCCTTACCAAGTAGAAAATCAGGTGCAGTGCTCCAGTTCTGCCTCTTGGATCAATTACTTTTGGTACCAACAGTCCACATGAGGGCAGAACTTTTAATACTCCTGGTATCAATCAGTAAGTAAAAGACTGGAAGTTAGGTATAAATTTTAAATACTGGTTTTCAAATTGAAATTTGAATTTGTATCAGTGAAATTAATGCCTTACTTTTCTGTGAACTTTGAGTAATATGGAGGTGAACTCCTTTCACTCTGTTAGAAGCTGAATGTAATCTTTTAAATCCCATTTGCAGTCATTTTTTTTAAAGTTACCTTTTATATGTACAGGACATTGCCATTTACTAGGTAAATTGTTACAAGTGTCTCTGGAGAATTTCAGAAAAGTACAAAATCAACATCAGTGCAAACTCTGCAAGTTTTTAAAGGATGTGAAAGCACTTTCAATCACTTTCAGCTGTAACAGTACCCTTCTGAAGTTTAGTACCTGCTCCTGCAGTCAGCTCTAAGATCTGATTTTATTCATTGAACTACATGAAACAGTCCTTCATTTGAAACGGAAATAAAGGCTACCCATGTATTTAAGTATGTGCTCCAGGTATTGAAATGTATATTCCAGTTAACTGAGAGATAATCTTTTGGGGGAGGAAGGGAGAAGATGAAGCCACCTGTTTTACTGACAGTGCTTTGAGACAGTGTGTGTATACCTGAGATTACAAACTACTGAACTGGTATTTAGAAAAATACAAAATCAATCTTTCATATGAAACAATGTAGATGTTTTACACAAAATTTCTAAAACTGGATTTCAGAAATACTGCTACATCAAAGGATTCCTAAATGATGGCAAGCTGTTAAAGAATTCACTTTGCCTTTTAAAGTACAGCCGTGCCAGAGTTGAGATACAACTGCTTCTGCAACACACACACATCATTAAAATAAAGTTTGCAGGACAAAAAGGTGTGATATCCATACAGTAAGTACTCTACTGCACCTTCTAGGAAAGTCAAACCACACTTCTGTATTAAGGCTCTGTGATACAAAAGATATTCAAGAGCAAGAATGTATAAACAAAAGCTTCCAGCTGCAATCCTTAGAATTTTGACCAGGGTCTGAGACAAGTTATCCTCATGCCCTTCTTGCCTGGTTTATTGTCTTCTGACTACAGCACTTTCCTTAAAAGTATCTGTAGTTTATGCATAATCCCAGAAGATAGTGAGAGATGACAGTGGCTGTCTATACTGTGTACTGTGAGGTAAGCATGCTCTAAACATCAGACGTGAATTACAGAATTTTTTTTTTTCTTAGTGCTGGTACTTTGGGATGGGTTGGGTTTTCTTGAGACTTCACTAAACTGTACTTACATTATGATAAATTAAAATTCATGACATATTACTATGAAGCAAAAGACCTGTCTTAGCAAAATTCACTGTGTTCTTGAAATTGGAGTCTGATATTTAATAGTGTTGTAGTCTTAAGTGTCAAAGTTCACGAGCTGTAGTTTCAGGAATTGTTACTGAAATTGTTCACAAAGTGTAAAAAGTTGGTAGTTTTGTGTGAAGGGTCTGAGTCTTGCTAATTCTTACTGGTTGTTATTACTGACTTTCAGATAAAAGATGTTTTCATTCACCTTGTAATGCTCCTTGTGTTGCTATTTTCAAATATGGCATAGAATAGGATAGGTCCCTGGGACCTAATGTTACTGAGTTTATGTCTTTTAATTGCTTAATGCCAAAAGCTGAATTTTGGGTTGGTTTTTAATGCTATGTGCTATTTCACAATTGTATAAACATTGAACTCCTGGAAATGTCATAAAATCAGGTAACTAGTGATCTACATCAGTTTTAAGTCTCAGTCCTTAAAAACTCTGTAACTACACATACATTCAAACATTCTGTACATGCAGAATTAGATTCACAGTTAACCTGTTTTTCTTTGGCTTTTTTTTAAAACTATTTCTGGACTTAAAATTCAATGTTGAAGTGAGCAGAGCTATAGTTCAAACTGTTATATGGGTTAATGCTCAAACATACTGCACATATTCCTTTAATTTGATATTAATACAAGCCATGTTATATATGATTTTAGTTGCTTTTATTTCTTAGCATTCTGTCTTTTTCCTTCTGATTGTTTTTCAGGTCTGTTAACTTGACCATCTTTTCAGTGATGAAACAACCTTGGGAACTATGGACAAAAACATTGGAGAGCAGCTTAATAAAGCTTACGAAGCCTATCGACAAGCATGCATGGATAGGGATTATGCTGTGAAAGAACTACAGCAAAAAGTATGTGTTGGGTTCTGCAAGTATCTTTAAAGCCATTCTTCCCATGGGGGGTTGCGGTACCTGCAGATTTCAGTTTCACTGTAGCTACGCGCACTTTAGTGCATCTGTTAAAGTTGGAAATTGCCGTTATGAAACCAGGCCAGTACACTGTACAGTAAGTCATTAGGCTGTGATTGTAGTAGGTGGATTTCAAGTTTTTGACCTTTTTTTTTTTTTTTTTAATGGTTTTAAAAGCTGAGAAAAATGTTGTCTGGTTTGGAGGATTAATGAAATCTTCTAAAGTAAACAGTGAAGGTGTATATATAATTTACCCATCTTTAATGAAGTACTTTTTGAAGTACTTTTTAAATTCCTGAAATTTAATTTGCTTTATTAAAAAATTGTTTTTTCAATTATTAATGTAAATAGCTTAAATTAAATAATTTTTGTGTTAATAGGACATATGCCATATGAATTACTAGTTTACTTGATGTGAAGGTCAAAGACTCTAGTATGTGAAGCACTGTGAAACCTATTAGGACAACAGAGGTTGTGTGCTGAAACATTTTCAGCAAACATACATTAAATTTAGTAGAATAAGTATAGAGTTTTTTTTTTTTTTTTTTTTTTTTTTTGAAATATTCGTCTGAATAATTT
>JANIJG010008930.1:0-29460 GCA_024611175.1 Megaceryle torquata | reverse complement strand
GCCGACAAACCCAGGGGAGGCCCTTGGGTGGGTGTATGTAAGGGGGGGGGAGGGGGAGTGTCTCATGGGGCTTCCTCTGCTTCTGGTTCTTGCCCTGCTCCTCTCCAGGGCTGGACAACCAAGAGGCAGGGCTCCTGCCTGGCTTAGCTGACAGCCCAAGGGTCCCTGTGGCTCATGCAGCCTCTGCTGGGGCAGCCACACTTGGCCTGTGCCACCACTCCAGTGGCACTGCTGGCAGCACACGGCCCTGTGCTGTCAGTAGAGCTCATTTGGCTGGGAGGACGTGGAGCAGATGGCAAGGGAGCCAGCCCAGCTCTGCCATGGCAGCCGTGCCCAGGCAATATGCCCACGCTGCCATGCCCGCAGGGACGGCTGCCTGGCCTGGCCCTGGTGCTGGCCCAGCTCAGCTCTGTGCCGGGGCAGGGCTGGGGACACACCATGTAGGAAGCACATGCACTATGGAAGAGAGCAGCTGGCTTCAAGTCTTCTCTAAAGCCACTGACTTCACCAGCATCTTCTGCTGGTTAGGACAAGAATCTTCTCCCTGCTCCTGCCCGGCTGCCGTGGCCCCCTCACCAGACAGGGTTGTTTTCTGTCCCTCTGTCCTTTGCATCTGCCTGGCTCTCCTGTTACCTCCCTAGTGTTTAGAGCACAACAAACACGTCGGTTCTTTTGCTGATTATGCTGACAGTAAATGCTGATTTTAAAGGCAACCTGCTCTCCTTGGTGCGGTGTATCCATGGGAATGGGCTCCTGTCCCGGCACGGCAGCCTGAGCACCACAGAGGGTGGTTTGGCCCCGGTGCAGGGGGCCCGGGCACAGCTCTCTCCTGCTTTGTGCTGCGGTCCCCGTCCTCTCACAGCGTGTGCTGGTCAGCGCCTGTTTCCGTGCTGGTGGGAGCTGCACCCCTGGGGCAGCCCCATACTGGTCAGGAGGGCGTGAGGTGTGCGTGGACCATCGCTCCAGCTGTCTATCAGCAAAGCAGCATCTCCAGCTACTGCAGCAGGGGAGGGCCAGGGTGTGGGGCACTTCCCAGCACTGAAACCCTTACAGACAGGTCACCAAACCTACTGCAGAGCTCTCTGCTTTGCTGTGGGTTGATCCCTGCTGTGGTGCATGGTGCACTGGGGGGGCTCCCAGCCACAGTGACCACCAACGGCTATGTGAAAAAATCCTGAGCCTGAGCTAATTGCCCATAAAAACGTGTAATTCGGGAGCTTACTTGCAAAACACATTCAGTAGTCGCTATGGTAATTCCCAGCAGCACTTTAAACCAGCTCCTGAGTCACCAATGCCATGAATCCCACCACAGCAGTGATCCCCCTCCCCCAGACCCCCCCCGCAGCCGTGGTGTCCTGGAGAGACACCCGTGGGCACCTGCTGTGTGGCAGGGCCAAGCACTGCTCTGCTGTGGGGACACCAGGCAGGGCATCCCACCTGCCCGTGGGAACCAGGAGCAGGGGCTGGCACCACCAAGGAGAAGTAGAAAGAGTCACAGAGGACAAAGTCTGCCTTTGTAAATGAACTGCAAAATTTATTACAGTGGTTTGTTCCTGACAAGGAAGTTGGTAACCTCCTGCCTGGGAAGGAAGGGTGAGGAAGGGGAGGGATGAGAGGGAGAAAAGGATGTGAGAGACAGAGAGAGAGAGAGAGACACTTAAGGACACTTCATTTTTCTGAAAATAAAACATCTTTTACCTCCCAAACCATTTTCTCCAGTTCTTTAAGTTCACAAAAAGAAGAAGGTGAAACTGAACCACAGACTTCAGGAGGAAAATGCACAAACATGTTGAAAAGCAGAGACAAACATGCTCTTCTGCATCTAACAAGCTTCCACAAATGGTGCAGCTCCAGGTGCAGCATCTGCAGCTCCTCAAGGCACCAGCTCCTCACAGACCCCGGCGGACGACAGCCCCACGAAGTGAGGAGCCAACATCCACCATGGAAAACAACCTGACCCGAGCCCAGCCACGCTGGAGGAGCCCCAGGGAGCTGGTGGCCCGGCCATGGTGGGAGAACCATTCTGGGCTGTGGGGCTGGAGGAGCAGAGAGCATGGCTGAGACCCAGAGAAAGCAGCAGCCAGAGTCTGGTACATTCCAGGTCCAGGGGCTGCAGCCCTCCCAGAACTGCCCAGTTGTGTCTGTGAGCCCCAAAGAACAGACGGCTCTTCGCTTGTGGCTTCGGCACGGCATTTGCTGTCACCTGGGGAGGGGGGTCTGGGGGCTCAGCCTGGCCTGGCGCAAAGCACAGGACAATTCTTGATACTCCTCACCCACTTGCTTGGGCAGATAAATGCAGGAGGAGGGTACAAAGTTCCCCCAGCTCCCTTGAGCTCCTGCACATGCTGGTGTGGGAGCAGCTCCAGGCTGTTTGCAGCCTGGACCTGCTGGACCCCACACTGCCCTCTGCCCGGCCCCTCTACTGCCACTGCCTGTGTGCAGGAAGGGGACAGGGCCTGTCCCCGGCCCCATCATGCCCCTTGGCTGTCCTCCAGGCACTGCCTGGACACGGGGAGCAATGCAGGACCTGTGCTGCCTGGGGACACCATGTCCTCACACTTCAGGAACCAGCTCAGTTTGTGGTGCCGATGCCATCTTGGCACCATGGCCTGCAAAGCTTCCCAGCCAGGGGTACCTTGTGATGGCACCGAGGGCACAGCAGCAAGGCCACGTGCCCAGAGTGTCCCAAGGATGGTTCCCTGCTCTCGGTACTGAATCTCTTTGACATCCCAGAGATGCCACGTGGCAGAAGCCACGGCTGCTGCCTCCAACACCAGCAAGCACTGAGAAAACAAATCTCAGCTGAGGGCTCATCACGCCCTGTGTCCCCCCTGCCTGCCCTGGCTCAGCCAGGACAGGGGCAGGACTCAGAGCAGGAGCAAAGCTGCAGGAAGCCAGGAGCAGGGACCCCATTACATGCATGCTGGGGTCCCAGCACAGCTGCATGGGGCCAACATCCCCAGCCCTCGTGCTCTGCTTGGCTCCCATGGAAATCCTCTGCCTCCAGGTCAGTGCCCAGGAATGCCCCAACCATCCTGATACCACAACCCAGGGGGTCACCTCACCTCTCCCCTGCCCTGTGCATGAGGGGCCCTGAGACATGGAGCAGGGTTGGGGATGGCAGCGGTGAAGAAATGGCTGGTAGGGGCAGCAGGAGAGGAGTATAAATAGGAGAAAAGCCAGGACAGGCTTTACCCTTCCTTGCCACCGCAGAGCCGGGTTGGGCAGGTGACGGGTTGGGCACCGCGTGTGCAGAGGAGCTGGGGGAGATTCCAGCAGCCAAGCCCAGAGCCCCGCAGCCATCAGCTGTCCTTGTTGTGTACTAAAATAAACCATCTGGGACTTTTCCGATAGTACAGGTTAAATAGCATCACTGAGAAAGGCGGGGTGGAGAGCCAGCACTGGCTCACCAGCCCTGGGCACGCATCCTGCCCGTGCTGCACCACAGGCAGCACTGGGGCTGTGCCAGGTCCATGCTGGCAGCCGCACTCAAGTCCGCTTGGCGTGCAGCATCTCGATGAGGAGGTTGTTGCAGGGCACCTCCCCGCTCAGGTGCTTGTGGTAGAGGTACTCCTCAGCCTGCATGCTCAGCGCCCGGACCTCCGCCAGCCGCAGCAGCAGCTGGCGAAACTTGTCCGTGGAGTGGGGGTAGTGGCAGATGGTGTACTCCAGCAGCGCTGCGTTGGCCTTCTCCTGGGCATCCTTAGCCAGCGTGTGGTTCTCCAGGTACTTCACGTCTGCAAAGGAGGAGGATGGTGGTGAAATAGTGCCAAACACACCTGTCTGCCCCATCCATGCTGTGCTGTGTCAGCGGCACCAGGAAGAGCCCACAGTCCCATGTCAATGCCCATTTTGTATGAAAACAGTGTAGGAGGGGTCCTGCGCCATGTCCCTGCCTGGCCATGGGGCCCCCATTCCTGCCCTGCCTCCTGGATGGCCCCTGATGCTGAAGATGTACACCCAAGCCCCCCGGCAGCAGGAGGGCCAGTCCCCCCCTGCTCTCACCACCCAAGAAGCTGCAAAGCCAAAGCACGATACCAGCTGTGCCCACACACAGTGAGCGGTTGCCATCAGCTCCCTTTAATTCCTGAAGGTCAAGGAAGCGGCTGAATTAATTCCCTGATAAACCCAGTCTTTCCAATGTGGCAACCAGGCTCAACAGCCTGGAAACCCTAATCCTCCGCACCTTGCCAGGGTTGCAGCAGCTCCCCCGTGATCCCGCTGCCGGCAGGGTGGGTCTGGCAGCCAAGAAGCCACTGCAGCCCCAATAGCAGCACTGCAGGAGCTGGGGCACACACAGCCCAGGGCAGAGATTGTCCTTGGGGATGTCTGGTCTGTGACCACCCTTTGACCACAGCTGCAGCTGGAGGTTGACTGCAGGGACAGCTCAGGCTGGCTGGTCAGGCTTTGTCCAGGCTTTTGGGGCAGGCTGAGCTGGGCTGTGCCCTCTGAGGATGCTCAGGCTGCCAGGAGTGCTCTGAGAAGGAAGCGCTGATTTTCAGTCTGCGCAACATGTTGTTGCACCGGCCCTGCACGCAGACTCGGGTGGCTTCAGGGAAGCGGTGCTGTGCGCTGCCCCATCAGCCGGCCACCGCTCCACTCAGCGAAGGTAGCACAGCACCCGCCCGCAGGAGAGCTTGCTGCAAACCCTGCTGCCGAGCCCATCTGGGCAAGCAGGTTTAATGAATGGCACGGAGGGGCCCAGCAGTGCTGTGCTCAGGAACGGCGTTGCCAGCTCTGCTGCCCACGTCCAGCAGCTGCTGGTGAGCAGCCAAATTCAGGGCTGCACTGGCAGCTTGGACACATCCCACCCGCCATCTGGGAACAGTGAAATCTGGGCACAGGTTCTGGCCAATGTGGCTGAAATTTAGAAGGTGCGGCCGGAGGGGGTCTGCAGGGCCCCCAGAGAGACCCAGCCTCCGGCTAAGCCCAGGGCCGGGTGCTGCGTGGCACAGGTCGTGCCAAGGTGCACTTTATCAGATCACTCTTCCCTTTTCACTCCTGCAGCACATTTGCTCCTATTGTGGCCATCTCCCTTCTACCCGGGTTGTTGTTATGAAATCTCTTTATCTGCATAAGGTTATTGTGCATGTCATTAAAAAAAAAAGAATTTATATTGATAAATGTCAAATCTATCCCCTGAGTTGGCTCAACAATAGCTAGTTCTACTCGATGAACTCACCTGGTTCTCTGAAAGACCCTATTCACTGTTTAATTGAATATTTGAATAATCTTTTCATTCCTGTAAGGAATAAAGAATGTTGTCCAAATAACATTGACTCACTTCATTTAGAGACACTGCAGCAGTTGCAAAGACTGTCCTGTGACAAAGCCTCCCATCACACATACAGATATGCCTGGGATTATTTCTATGCCCTCAAGTGTTCTTCCTATTCACAGCTCCTTTTGTTTGGGAGAAGCTGCTGATAAATTGCAAACGCTTAAGGGAATGTGGGCTATAAAAGCCTCTCTTCCTCCCCTCCCCAAGAGTAGCTGCTTCATGAATGTAAGTCATGAAATCGAATGATAGGTCAATCCATTAAGGCTCTATTAAGCCCTTCTGTAGAACAAAGCTAACCTGTGCCGTCCTCATAAATATTGCTATTTTGAGAAGCCCTAATTTTAATTAAATCTCTTTACCTGCTCAGGAGAGAAATCTATTTAGAACTCAAATGGCAGCTCTTGTGAGTGGGGCTTGGCTTTGACTGCGCTGTGGCAGAGTGGTAAATGTGGAAATTCTCTTGTTAAAGGCAATTACATCCTGCACATAATACACAATCCCATCCTCTACAGCTGAGCCTGCGAAGGGCAAATTACTCCAAGTGAGCTCTGCAAGATGGAGAGAAAAAGTTGGATTTGGGGCAAAATTGATATATGGGAAAATACAGATAAATGATTTCATGCCCTCCCTTGAAGCTGCTGCTCCGGGGAAGCAGAACCACAGCCGGGATCGGCACGGCAGCCAGTGCTGGCTGTGCTCGGGGAGGATGCTGCTCCTGCTCCCCGTGCAGTGGCGGGGGGACAGAGTGGGGACGGGGGGCAGCACAAGGGGACCAGCCCTCCCAGTGCTGAGCCTGCGGGGCAGTGGCTGGGGAAGGTCCCAGCTCAGGGCTTGTGTGCCCCCAGCTCCATTATTTCCCAGCCAGGGCACTGTTTGTGCCACACTTTATCGCTGCTTGAACGGCAAATTATCGTATCTAATTTCTCTGGATTTCAAAACAGCTCTAGAGGACACGAAAGCTGCGGGAGGAGGTGCTGCAGGTGCAGGATGGGCAGCAGCACAGCTCCTGCACCCTGAGACACCCACCCTGCCTGGGCCCCACGAGCAGACCTGCCTGCTGATGGGGACACATCCACAGTAAACCCCAGTCAAACCAGTGTATCCTTCAGACCATACTGGCCCTGACCCCAGCCCCTGGCATGGGGGGTGGATTCCCAACTGCGTGCAGCGTGTCAGTGCTTCCCTCTTAATCCATTAAACCAGTGCTCCTGGAGCAGGCTGGCTCCTCAGCAGCAATGACAGTGACTCAAACTCTCCCTCAAGCACAAACTACCCCAGCACACAGCAGTGTCTGTACGGTGCAGAGTCCAGCTCCCTGCCTGCTGCACTTGGTGATGAGGCACAGAGACGCTGGCAGGAGCCCTCCCAGATGGGCCCCCATGGGTGCAAAAGCACGAGCACAGCCCGAGGTGTTGGGAGAGGGACAGGGACGGACGGGGATGGAGACTGGACTGCCCCAGGCTGGGCTCACCATCCTGGCTGCTGCAGGGGCCCAAGCAGAGGTTTCCCTCGGGAAACGCCAGCTCCTGCCCCGTCCGAATTTGTGCAATTAGCAGCAGCCATGGAGATGTGGGAAGTGAAGCAGCCGCGGTGGCAGAGGTGCGAGCCGGGAGCACAGCAGCCAGCTGAGCCCATCGCAGGCCCCGTCATTGTCCTCGCACCAGGAGGTGAGATCTCCCACCAGGACGGGGCCGAGGGGAAGGTGTCAGCACCAGTAATGAAGGCAGCGGGACACCCTGGGGTCTCCGTGGTGCTCAGCACCACCCACAGTCACACAGCCTCACCGAGGGTTGAGATCGCTCCGGTGGGACTCTGACGGGCATCCCTGATTTGGGGCGATGCCTGTAGGGAAAGGAGGCACATTCCTGGCCGTGGCGGGTGGGGAGATGGTCCCTGCAGGGGTGGTGGCACGGTCAGGGCGGGAGCAGGGCAGGATTGGGGCAGAGCCACCCTGGACGTTGCGGACTCTGGCAGCAGCACCCACAGCTCCCGCGTATTTAGTCTAGGCGAGGTGGGACCGTGTGAACCCGCCGCCTCGGCCCCACCGCAGGCTCCGGGTCGAGCCTAATCAGGAGGAGGGGGCAGCCCCTGCCCAGCGCGGCGGCACGAGCCCTCTGACGCAAACCCCGGCAGATAGGAACGGCCCGGCTGCCGCCTCTGTCAACACGCCTGTTTTGCTGCCGCCGTATCAGCCGGTTGTTTCCCTTCCCTGTGTGATGGGCAAGTGACCAAAACAGGCTCTGCTTGGCCAGCGGGGTGGCGACATCCCCAACAGCCGTAGGCAGAGCCCGGCCCCGCAGCGGGGGACGTTTTGGACCCTTTGGTGAGGCCGGGGAGCCGGCAGGTCCCAACTCTCCCTCCTGGCAGTCCTCAGTAAAAGCCCCATCGGCGCGGCAGCTGTCACAGCCCGACCCTGAGCTGCTTGTGCTCCTTCCAGCTATGCTCCCACCTCCTGAGACCGTGCAGCAGCAAGGACATGACCCCCCTGAGCGTGGCCTCCCCTTGTCCCAGTGCTCACCAAGGCTGAAGAGGATGAGGAACTTAAGGCAGACGAACTCCTGCCGGTCCACCTGCAGCGAGTGCAAGTGCAGGACTAGCTCCTGCGCCCGCAGCATCAGCGTGTTCAGGATGGAGCCGGCCTGGGCTGCGATGGTCGACATGTCCACCTGCAGAGAGAGGGACAGCGTCAGCTGTGGTGGTCTCAGATCCTCCCAGACCCGCAGCAGGGAACCCCTCTTGAGGCAGGAGCCAGGCACCAGCCCAGAGCACTGACCAGGGATTAGGGTGTCAAAGCAAAGACTGACATGTGAAATGGGAACCCCCCTGCAGAGGGGTCCTTTGCAGGGTGCTGGCATCATAGGCACCCATGTCTCCAAAAGCTGCCCCTGGAGAGGGAATGAGCTCCTCTTTGAGTTTCACCTCTCCGAGTACCAGTGTGACTGTTGATCTTTCCATAAGAAACATTTTTCTGCAGAACCAGGAGCTGGATGGCAGGATGGGACAGGATACGATGGGATGGGACAGAATACAATGAGTTGGGACCTACGCAAACAGTCCTATAGCACAGCAAAACCAGCCTGCTCACCCTGGAAAAGTCTGGCCATGCTCAGCAAGACAAAAGCCACTCCTGCACTCCCTCCATCCCCACTTCCCAGTCCCTGCCAGCCTCTCCACCACAGTCTCTGTGGTCTGGCACTCACCTCCTGGCCGGTGACAAGCAGGACACTGTGCTCCTTGCCGTGCTGCAGCTGCCGGTAGACGTGGTCAAACACCAGCAGCTCGCTCCAGCAGTTCTGCAGCAGCTTCATCTGGTCACCCACCTGAAACACAAGCAAAGCAGCACCACTGACACCCATCATACCAGGGCACGGCTGTGGGGCCATCATGTGAAGCAGAGTCAGTGATGCTTTCTGCTGCCCGGATGAGAGGAACACCTTAGAATGGATATGGCATCACCATGATGTGTTGGAGACAATGACCAACCTCTGCCTCCCCTGGGGTCCTCAGCTGGAGCTGCTCAGCCCCAGGTCTGCTTTGTGCTCACATTTTCTTGCCAGCACAGCGCGGGGCGTGAAGAGGCATCACCCCCTCCCTCAGGAAAATGGGTCCTCCCCATGGGACAGGACTTTGTCCCTGACCCTCACAGCCTGGCAAAAGCCCCATTTTTTAAGAACCTGAAGCCCCCTCCTCACCCCCGCTGCCTGCAGAGCAGGCAAAGTCTCACAGACACAGTCCTATGTGGAAGTTACAGTCTGACTGGGAACAAGCTCCCAGCAAGGAGGTGCTGCATCTAATTAATGAAACATTGATTGCAAAGCCCTGGGCTAGCTCCTGGCTCCCATGTCCGCCTCAGCCAGTGTCTAACTGGGCTGGATGTTTCTTATCAAGACGGGTTTTCCCCCACCAGGCACAACCTCCCTGAATCACACAGAAATCTTTTAACAAAATGCCTGTTGGCCCCATCCCCGGGCGGGAGGGAACGGGCGGCTGCTGCACAAAGGCCCTGTGTCTCCAGCCAGCCCCTCTGGATACTTTAACATGAAAGAAGCCAGTGCCCATTGTCTCCTCCCTGCCCGGGATGGCAGGTTTGGGGCAGGGGGGAGCCCAGCACAGCCATGGGGGAGACGCCGGCTTGGGGGCATCGCTGTGCCCTGCAGCTGCCAGGCCAGCCCCTGCCCACGCATCAATACACGCGTGATCACGGGCACATCTGCACGTGTCTGGTGCGTACGTGCAGGCACAGGTATCGATCCTCGGTTGATCTATAGGTTACCCCGAGAGGTGGTGGCTGCCCCATCCCTGGCACCATCCCAGGGGAGGTTGGCCGGGGCTCTGAGCGCCCTGCTCTGGTTGCAGATGTCCCTGCTCCCTGCAGGGGGGTGGACTGGATGAGATTTAAATGTCCCTTCCAACCTAAACCAGTCTGTGATGCTATGATGACCTCTGAAAGTCTCACAGGAAGGCCAGAGGGCTGCTGGCAGTGCAGCAGTGGTCAGTATGAGCTTCCAGAGCCAACAGCTGCATTTGGCAAAGCAAAAAGCCCTGCCAGGCCCCCGTGCCCAGTCATGATGGGACGTGGGGCAAGCTCATAGGGCAGACAGAAGACAGGCTGCTCAGCTGCCTTCTCCACCCAGAAGTACCACAGGACACTGCCTTCATCCCATCAGCACTGCCCTGCACAGAACCCCAGCTCCCTTCTGCAAAGGGCAGCACCCCCACCCTCCCAGAGCCCTGCTCTCCAGTGAGGCTGGGGCAGGGAAAGGGCCGGAGTGGCCAGAACAGCTCCCTGCGGAGCAGTCGGTGCCGGCAGAAGAGCTCTGCAGTGCCATTGTGCTCGCTGCCGGTAATAGGAGGAAGACAGATGCAGTATCACAGGATGGGATAATACCCTCGTTTTGCTGAAGAGGCTGCAATAAACCAGTGCTGGGAGATTGCAAAAGGAATAGAAGTGAGATGAGAAAGAGCTTTATGGTCTTGGATCCCGGCACTCCCCACACGCTGCCGGGGTTTGATTGTGAAGTGCAGTGGGTGGTCAGAGCCAGATGTGCGGCCGCACAGGGAGGTGCAGAAGGCAGCGGTGGTGGCCAGGGCCAGGGCTCCCGCTCCACAGCGCAAAGCCAAGGTGCCAGGGGTGCAGTGGGGTTGCCGAGGCCGGGCTCATTGCCATGCTGTCCAAACCAGCTAAAGAGGCACAGTACGCTCCCAGCACTACAGACTGTGATGTGTCTGCTCAGCTGCTGAACAAAGAACTGGGGAAAAGCTCATTCTGCATCAAAACACAATATAGAGATTTTCTGCAATCGTGGTGACCTCTGCCCCCAGCGAGTGACCAGCTGCAGCCACGGGCAGCCCTGGCAGGAGCTGCGCTCCCAGCACAGCATCACGCTGCCAGCCTGGCCGCACGCTCCCGGCTGGTGCCGAGCGCCTCTGCTCTGGCTGAGTCGCAATGTTGTTTTGGAAGCTCCTTCCTGTGCTTCATTCCTGAGTGAGACAAGCTCCGGAAGAGACAAACTAAAGGTTTTGCCCTGAAAATGGTTTTAAAAAATTCAGCTTTTCCAAAAGGAAGCATTTCTACAGTTTCAAAATCTTCTTTTGTTCCTTTAAAAATTACTAATCAACTTCTCGCAAACTCTGGAGGCAGCTCTGGTTCCCTCCACCAAGCACCTCCCTGCGTCCCATCAGCAGCACGGTTGCCCTGCGTGGCTGCTGAGTGGCTCGTCCCCACCAGCACACTGCGGCCGGCCACGGCCTTTCCCTGAGGCACCACCAGGCACCAGAGCCACGTGGCCATGGCATGGGGGGGGACACACGTTTGAGAGTGGGATGGGGGGGGTTGGGGCAAGGGAGCATCTCCAGGAACCCCAGCCCTGCCCCTGCCCCAGCACCAAGCTGGGTGTTCTCATGACACAGGCTGGGGGGGCAGGGGGACCCCCCAGAACCCCACTCCAGCAGCCCAGCCCTGCTGCAGTGGGGCTCCTGGCTGGTCCTCAGCCTGCCATGCCCAGCCTGGCCTCCCCGAGGAGAGGACTGCTAATGGACGGCCACTCAGAGTCCATCAATCCTCCCAGCGAGGCAGCAGCATGCGCTCTTGCCTTTAAAAGTTAAGCAAAGGATCTTCCTCCTTTAATGTCAAGGCTTTTCATCGGAGTGCTTTATCAAGGACCTGATGCAAGCTGTCTTTAAGAGGAGAATTTTTTTTTTTTAAAGCAAGCATTTAACCCAGTCACAAAACACAGCATCAAAACCCTCTGCACACGGGGAGAACATTCTCCTGCTGCCAGGCCACCAAAAGCACCTTGTGACTGCAGGCCTGTGACCCAGAGACAAATGCATTTCCCTGGGGCAAACGGGCCAGGACCAGGGGGTGCAGAGGCACAGACAGCACTGCCTGGGTGCAGGACCTGCACATGGATGTGGTTTTAAACTTCCTTCAACCCTCCCTGGGGGTTTGTCAGTACGAGGGGAGGAAGGCCCTGGGAGATTTGGGGCTCCCCAGAGGGGACCCAGGCCACTCCAGCACCTCAGCATCCTGAATCCAAACCCTCACTGCACTTACTGCTCCCTGCACAGCTGGTCCAGGGCATCCCCCACCTCAGGGGCCACCATCTGCCCTTGAGCATCTCTGCAGCGTTACAAAGCAGCGACCCACCTGCCACCCCACTTTGCTTGGAAACCCTGAGCCGGTCCCAGGACGTTGATCTCCAGCCTCTCCCCACCCAGCCTCAGCACATCACAGACATGAGGAGTGTTGGGATGCCCCTGACATCTCTTCACCCCAGGGATGCTCTCCAGACCTCCCCACAGATGCAGGATTTGCCCCAGCAGCTCCCACAGCACCCACCAGCACCCTAAGCCACAGCCTGGGCAATTACTGGGTGTGAGCAGGACCCGTCACCTTGGCTGCTGAGAAGTGCGAAAGTGGATTACCAGGCACCTGCACTCAATACCCCACACAAGCCTAAGGTGTTAATGGTCAATGCAGGTCCCCATCCCCCTCCCCAGATACCACCACGATGGGCACCTTAAAGCAAAACACCACCCACAGTAGTGCAGCAGGGCCGGGATCTCCTATCCCAGCTGCTGTGGCTCAGGCTACTGCTTTTTGCTGGGGCTGACAGGCAGCCGGCCGCAAGGCTAAACGGGCATCGTGGCTCTGTCCATGTGCCCTGGGAGGGAGGGCAGGGCTGTGCCAGCCGGGATGACAGCAGGCAGGGGCAGCTGTTACATTTCCCCCAGTGCATGGGATGCTAAGCACGCTGCAGCATCCACGACCAGAAGGAGATTTTAAAACTGCCAAAAACGCTCTGGCTGTTGGCCAGGAGATGGGGTCAAGATGACCCACGTATGCTAAAGGCCGAGGAGCAACAGACTACAAATAGGCTTTGTCATGGCTCCGAGGTCTCCAACAAGAAGCGAGGGAGAGCAGACAGACCCACGACACCCAGGAGTCCCTTGGCCTGTGGGGATGGTGCTGCCCTCGGTGCCCACCCCCCGCCGCCACTGGTGCTTGCCCATGGACAGGAGGGTGGTTACCCCCAGCCCACAGCGAGGAGGGGCTGAGGAGGAGATCAGCACCACCCCAGCTCCCCCTGGCCACGCTGTGCCCTCCACCAGCGATGGGGACCCGCTGAACACCTAGCCCAGCCCTCAGGCTGGAACCACGGCGATTTGTTTAACATTCCTGGCTGCTCATCCCAATCTAAAGGTCACTGCACCCCTGTGTGCACAATATTTATATGTACGTAGGGCAGTAACACCTACAGGAACCAGGCTGTTCAAGATACACGTGTATAAAACAAACCAAAACCAGACACAATGTGAGCGTGCAAGTGTGTGGGTGTGTGCACATCTCTCTGTCTCTCTCCATATATATATAAAGAAATTACATCTGAAAGGACAAAGTTGCCCGAGACTCGCAACCCAACAAAATATATTTCACCCCCAGCCCATATTTTTCTTCCTGAAGAGATGCTGCAAATCTTCCCTCAGTCCTGACACATCTCATCTAGACTCAGTTAAAGTTCGTATTTATGGGCGTCAGTGCTGACCTCTTCCACCTCCGCCCGCGCGGCCTCGCGCCGCGGCTGCCTGGCCGGCCCTCGATAAACAAGCGGGCCCCCAAATCCCCCTCTGCCGTGCGGCATTATTAGTCTTGCCTCCGAAGGCCAGCGCAGTCCGTAATTCTCTGTCTGGTGACACGAGATGAACGCGGCGACATCAGTCTCCCCGGCGGATTGGCATGGGGACCCTCGTTTGTCAGTGGCAGACTGACAGAATTACTGGCCCTTAAATGAAACGATATATCTGGGAAGTTAAATCTGTTTTCAATCTGACTGCCCTGCGCCTGCGGGTGGACGTGGCGTGTGAGCCGATGTCAAGAGGCCGTTAGCCCATCGCCCCCCTCCTTTCCTGGGCGCAGCAGTGGTGCTCAGGGGGGTGGGGGGCTCTTCCCAGTGCCCCCCACACCAGCCACCCTGCTGGGAGGAGATGGCAAAGCACCCAGCCTGTCTCTACCCCTCACCAAGCTGCTAGTGTGGGAATGGGAACAAGACCTGTCAGCTCCAGGCAGGACCTGCTCCCACTCTCCCTGGGGAGGGAGAAAAGGCTTGTCCTGGCCAGGCATGAGCCAGTAGGTCCCCATGTCCCCAAGGGTTTGCTCCCTCCTCTCCAGGCTCCCTGCAAGACCCAGGGGAGAAGCCAGCTGTCTGCAAAGCAGCCCTGCAGCATGAGCACATGAGTGCTGGGGTGATGGCAGGAGATGCTGTGCATGGAGTCACCCATCTGCATCTCCTCCCTGGTTGTCATCAGCCCAGCATGATGCCCTGGAGCGATGTCCCAGCACAATTCCTGGATCCCCACAAAAGCCTTGGCCAACAGCCCTTCCCCGGCTGTGGGTGGAGATCACCCCCCATCACACAGACATTCCCAGGGGATGGAGAGAGCTGCTGGCATCCCCTACTTCAAGGAGCCCTGAGCACCCTGCGAGGAGAGCTGCATGACAGCCATCGATCTCCGAGATCACGATTTTACTCCATGCTAGTGGGCTTTAGGGTAAAGCCATAAACTCTGCACTTGCAGGAGTTCATTTACCACCCCAGCAGCTGTTTGCTTTTATGTGCTGGGCAGGAGCAGGGATGGGGGTTCAGAAGCTGCAGACCTGCTCCTGTTTCCCAACAGCTTCCCCAAGGGAAAGGCACTGCCCCACAGCAGGGAGGATGCGCTGTGCTGGGTGGCACCAGGCAGCCCGGGCACCATCCCCAGCGGGGACACCACAGAGGTGCCTGGCACCACAGCCCCGTGCTAGGGGCTTGGACCTGCCCCGTTACGCTGCCAAGACGGCACATGGGAAGGAGCCAATGCCGGTGACAACCATGCTTTCTCACGCTCCCTTTGGAGCCAGGGAGGGACACGGTGTCCTGCCTGCCGTCCCTGGCCCTGTGAGACTCTGCAAATCTGCCCCTTCGCTCACAGTCATACGAAGGCAAAAGGCACAAGCCCCTGAGGTGGCAGTGATAGGGGGGGATGTCCAGCTGAACTCCCATCCCTGGCACTGCACCCTGTGTTCTGGGTACATCAGGAGACATGCCTTGCTCCCAGCTGGTGGCCCTGACCAGGTGAGACCTCTGGCACCGCTGTCCCCCCAGAGCCCCAGAGGAGGAGCAGCGCCCACTGACGCGGATTCACACGGAAACAGCCTCTTTGGGTGGCTCAGTCGGGCTGACAATGGAGTTACAAGGCTATGCGGCAATGCAGCCGGGAGCTGAATTTACACTGTTTACAATATCTCCTGCAAAACAACAACCACCCTGTTCCCAAAATCCAAGCTGGACACTGATATCATTGAAACTGACCCGACCCACCCCCACAATGCTGCTTCCTGACACTGTTCTGGCAGCTGGGGGCTATTTTGAGCCACGAGGCTGTGCCACGCTCGGCCCCATGGCACCCCGTGGCGTGGGCACAGGGAAGAGCCTGTCCCCGTCCCCAGGGCATCAACCCCAGGGCGCTGCAGGATGAAGGTGATTTTGGAAGAGCTGTGTAGCACAGCCTCACATTGGAAGCATGGGAAGGCACATGGGTCTCCCAGACACCCCAGGACATGGCTTTCTGAGTTTTGGCCATGTTGGGAAATTTTCTCTTCCATTTTTGCACCCGTTTGAGATCTTAAGTCAGGCCAGGACCCAGAGGAGGCTTGGTGGTGTCCCCCACTCTGGCCAGCCCTGCCCTGGCTGCCTGGTGCTAATAGGCACCCACCTGATTGCATCGATTTTCCTCCTAAAGGCAGAGGAGAGAATTGTCTCAACTATAATTCCTCAACGTTACATTTTTCAATTATATCTTGAGCTTGACACCGCAGTCAGTCTGCCAGCAATTGCTTCCACACCTGCCCCCGCCGTGATGAATCTGAAATCATTAGCCCCGCGGCAACAGCGGGAATCGCTCTGGCACTGCAGCCAGGCCCTGGTGCCTCCAACCCTGCCACACAGGCAGCCAGAAGCAGGATGGGGACACACCAGCAGCTCTGCAGTACTGGCAGCCCTGACCTCATGCCCATGGGCATCACCCTGTCCTCATGGCATTTCAATCCCACCCTGCCTACAGCAGCAGCCCATGTTCCAGTCCTGCCTGCCTCCCATTACCTGCCCAGTTCAGCATCCCTCCACCCTGGGTGCCCAGGCTCCTACCTCCAGCTCCTTGAAGAAGATGCAGCTCCGTGCCCACTCCACGATGGAGAAGAGGGTCTGGTCAGCCATCTTGCACATGAGGCCGAAAGTGCTGAGCTTCTCATGCCGGCCTTTGCCTTGCTCTTGCTGCAGGCAGGCCAGTATCCGTGCCTTCACCTGCGCCTCATCGGGCTCCAGCTGCAGCAGCTTCAGGATGACCTCGGGGATGTCAGGGGGGGAGCTGCTGGGGTAGGTCTCTGGGTACATGTAGGTGGGCATGGACTCGTGCACATTTGTGAAGTGGTCCGGGTACTCGGACTTGATGGTGCGGTTGGGGAAGGAGGGGTAGTGGTAGCCGGCGAGCGGCGCGTGGCTGGGCACAGTCATTCCCAGGGAGGGCGTCCCGTAGGGGCTGCGCTCGTAGTCGATGGGCGTCAGGGCGGCAGGGTTGGGTGGCAAGGTCTTGGACATGGCGTGGATGCTGTGGATGGTGGAGGACAGGCTGTAGTCATTCTGCACTGGGGACACGATCTGAGGTACGGTCTCCAGCTTGAAGCCATTGGCACGGATCAGAGCTTTCTTCTGCTGCTTTAAGGCACGGTCTCGCTTGTACATGGGTCCAAACTTGTTCCTCCCTCCACGCATCCGATCCGCACGCACAGCTGGGGGCAGAGAGAGAGCAGAGGCTGCAGTGAACTGCACGGAGGGAGACCAGCACTTCCACAAGGCATAGAGAAAATTACCCACAGATTTAGTGGCCAAACTGGGCTGGGGGGCACCATGGAGACCTTCTGGAAAGCCACTAACAGGCTGTGACACTCCCAGACCAGCTGTGCACATCACAAATGTGACACAGCACATTCAGGTGCCCAGTCCCAACTCTTGCCTTGCTGGTGTCACCTTCTGGGAACTGCAGGAAGTGAAAAGACATGTGGCTTTAACTACAAAATGGGCTGGGGGATAAAGCAACTTTCATGCCTTGCGGGACAGCCCACGAAGCCCAGGCAGATGGGTGGGCTCAAAAAAAAAAACCAAAACCAAACCACTTTCATTTTTACACTCCTTGACTCTGGACTAGCCCTGGGATTTCCTGATTTCTGCAGAGTCTGGAACCCCACATCTGCCCGCCCTCCCCACTCCATCTCCATCCAGGCTGCATGTGCTGCTTCTCTGCAAATCTCTGCCTCCTTCATTCACAGGCAGCATGGGTGGCAGAGCTGTCAGGCAGGAGGCTGCCCGTCCCTGCCAGGTATCAGCTACAGCTGAAGGGCTCTGCTGGAGCATCCTCCTGTCAGAGTCACTCTGAGGGTCCCATCGCAATCTCCCCGCTGTAGCAAAGCAGATGTTCCCTCTGAACCCCAAATGAAGCCCAAGAATGTGTCATTTGTTTGAGGGAGCAGGTGCTTCTTTGCAGCAGGAGCTTGTCCATCCACACCACCCTGCTGTGCTCCCCGGGGTTGCTGCTCTGGCCCCACCTTGGAAGAGCCTCAGCTCACTGGGAGCTGGACGGCAGTGCAGAGGGCTGGAGGAGAGCCCACCAGCGAGCACAACCCACAGACTTGGCCTCAAAGGGAGAAAACCCTCAGCTAGTTTGTGTCCCTGATGACTGCAGGCAGGTCTCGCTTTTGTGTCTCAGCTGTTCTCTCTGCCTCTCTTTAGCCTACTTCTCCTGGAAGTGAGGCCAGCCCCCACCCTGGAGAAACAGAGCACCTCCCAAACTCTCCCCAAGCAGGCTGGAAAAGCAGGAGCATCGCCGGGAGCAGCAGCATTTCCAGGGCGAGCAGGAATGTGTTCCCAGGGGAGCTGCCCTGAGCTTCCTCCCTCATTCTTTATTCATGAAAACAGCATTTTGCTGGGAGCGGGGCAGCCAGAGAATCCTCCGAGGCGAGGGGTGCTGCCCCCCACAAGCCTGCCCATGTCTCTGGGCAACAGCCAGTTGCCCCAGGGCAGTTCCTAACATCAGGGATACAAGAGAGACGACCATAGTCAGCACGTGTGTGTATCACTGCTGGGATGCCCCGTCAGCAGACCCTATCTCACAGCCCAAGCTAGCACCCACAGGTCTGGCACCCCTCACCACCACCCCAGCAATGCCAGAGCACACCAAAAGTCCAATCTGATACCCACTCAAAGGAATATGCTTCCATCACCACTTGAGGCCAGGCCCAGTAATGCCCACGGATCACATCCCATATCTCCGTGGGACCATGGGTAAGGGTGCACAGGCAGGGACCCCGCTGGTGCTGCCTGCACCCTGGCACAGCAAGGGGTGTGCACAGCCTGCTCTCACAAGCAACAGCTCATCACCTCCTTCCCTCTGCTAGCAAGAGCACAAAAGGAGAAGAGGCCTTTTAATTCTCTCCTGCTCTGCTTTTCCTGCCGTTTGTGCCTCATTTGGGATCGGGAGCAACTTGCCATTTGCTGTGTCCCAGCTGGCTGCCAGGAAGGGGCTCATGTGCCCCGATCACCAGGGCAAGGGGGCCCAAGCAGAGCCTGCACCTGTGGCATCACCCAACAAAACCATCTGCAGGCAGCCCCTGGGGTGCAGTCAGGCCCCCAGTGCACCCCATGGCTCCCCTTCTTGCTCCCTCTGCCTCACCCCACGTAGAGCCCTGGCTGGCAGGAGCTCTGCCTCTCCTTGCACACCTCCTTTTGCCTGGGCAGGGGTGTACGTGGTGCCCGGGGAAGTGGCAGGGCTGTGCTGCTCTCCCCAGCCAGCCTTCACTGCAGCATCCCTGCAGGCTCTTTGACTGGAGCTGTATCAACACTGTCCCCAGAATTAATCACCTCGGGCTTGCTTTTTCCCTGAGGAGCTGGGGGCTCACCCTCAAAGTGTCACCTCAAATTCTCTGCCCCAAAATAATAGGAACTGAGGAAAGGTGAGCTCTGTTTTGTACCATGAAAGAGACAGTCCCACAGAAACATCATTCTCTACTATATCCCCCCACCCCAACTGTCCGGCTTTGCTAAGGAGCTAACAAAAAATAAACAAACAACACTGTTTGGGATGAGCAGCTTTCGATACCTCTGCTGCTACCCTCCCGGGCCACAGGACCAGACCTCCACGGCAAGCAAGACAAAAACTGCTGAAAAGGGGCAAACTGAACCCACGCGTGTCCCCCCACGTGCTGACCCTGCCTGCCCTCGGAGCCCCCAGCACCCAAATTCTCCTTCAGCACCGGTGAAAGCTGCCCGAGCATGCACGGATTGATTTAGGACATCGGTAACTGTAATCCAGGGAGGAGAGTGAGGCTGGGATCTGTTTGGAGACAGGGATGGATCCGGCCCACGCCAGGAGTTTGTAGGGGCTGATTTTGCAGCTCGATGTTGTGTCTTACTCCTGAGGCTCTGCTCACAGGGTCTCCTCCCGCTCCGGGAGCCAGCGGCGAGCTCCCGGTGCGGCACTTTCTGATCCACCTCACCCTGCGCAGCGAGCCCGGCCAGCTGAGGGGGCTCAGCCCAGCATCTGGCCACTTCCATCCGCTGCGAAATGTAAACGATTTCGGGGGAGAAGAAGTGGGGGGGGGCCTTCTTTTCTTTCTCCTTTTTTTTTTTTAAATCTGCTTTTGCTTTGCTGTCGCTTGCCAGCGATTTGTCCACCCCGAAGGTGTTCTGTTGGCCCGTGTTAAGCGTTGTGAAAACCACAACGAACGACTTGGGGATGTCGGGGCCCTACTCTGATATCTCAATCGGGATCGACTTGTCCGACATGAGCGAGGTGGCGGCCGGGGGGGGCTGCAATTGCACTCCCCGAGAGTCAGTCGAGAAATCCGTTATGTCACCAAGAAGAAAAATACAATTCCTGGTGGGTCTGCAGCAGTTTTATTGCGAGTCTCATTTTTAATGTTTTCCTTAAGTCTCGGCTTCTGAAATTATGTGTTTAAGGAAAACAATTTCTACGCTATTTCGCAACCGTTCTGCCAGCAAATAAAATCCTGGAAAGTTGAAGCCGTAGCAACCAAAAAAACCCCAGAGAAACAAAACAAAAACAAAAAAAAGAAAAGCAGGAGGCGAAGCGAAAAAACGAAATTTTCTTTAACTTGTGAAGGAAAAACGGAATCGAAGCGGCCGCGGGAATTACCGGCCCGCGGACCCGGTGAGGGCGGGCGGCGGCGAGAACCCGACCGGCCCCGGAGAAACCGCGCAGCCCCGGTCGTGTCCTACCTTCTAGGCGCATCCCCACGGTGAGACACTTCTGGAAGCGGCAGTAGGGGCAGCGCTTGCGCTGGGTCTTGTCGATCTTGCAGTTCTGGCTCTCGGTGCAGGTGTAGTGCTTGTTGTTCTGCACCGTCCTTTTGAAGAAACCCTGCGGCGGGCGGCGGCGATGCGGTGGCCACCGGTACCGGCACCCCGCCATCGGCACCCCGTCCCCACGCCCCGCTTCCCACCAGGCTCCCGCCTCCCCCCGCCGCGGTCGGGGCTCCCGTCGCGGCTGCGCTCCTGTCCCGATGCCGAACGTGAATCTGCCGCTAACGAAAACGGACAAGGAGCGGCCCGCGGCCGTTCCGGCTGCCCTGGCCCCTGCAGAGCCCCCTCCCCGCACAGTCCCGGCCCCGCTCACCACATAGCCCCGGCCACAGCTCCCGCACAGCCCCGCTCCCCGCACATTCCCGGTCCATGCACAGCCCCGATCCCGCACAACTCGAGCCCAATTTCCTCGGTCCCGCACAGACCCGGTCTTCGCAAAGCCCCTGCCCCGTTTCCCGGGTCCCTTTTCCCCAGTCCCCGCACAGCCCCGCCGGCTCCTACCTTGCAGCTCTCGCAGGTGAGCAGCCCGTAGTGGTACCCGGAGACCTTGTCCCCGCAGACTGGACAGAGCTCGTCCAGGTCCTCATCATAGGAATAGTCCATCCCCTCCAGCGGCCCTGCTGCGGGACAAGCCAGCGGGTCAGCGGGACGGGGACAGGGACGGGACCCCCAGCCCCTGCGCTGGGTGCGGAGCGGGAGCGCAGCGCGGCGGAGACCGAGCGGCAGGTGCCGGAGCCGGAGCCCTTTATAGCGCCTGGAAGAGCATCTCCATGTTGGTGCGGGCGAGCGGCCACCCCCCCGGGGGCTGGGGAACCTCCTCTGGGGAGCGCGGGCGGCTCACGGCGTCGGGGACGGGGCGGGGGCGGAGGGACCTGCCAGCCCGGGGACACCGGGACACGGGGATGGGGCCGCGCTCTGCCCCGGCAGGCCCCGGCGATCAGTGGGCACGGCAACCCGGGACGGCGGCTCCCGGCAGCAGCCCCAGACCGAGCTGGGGGGGTTAGAAAGGGAGCTGGGGGCAGAAGCAGCTCCCCGAGGGCAGCACTGAGGCGGCAGCTCCCGTCGCTGCTCCCAGGCTGGGGGAAGCTGCTCAGCCAGGCCTCAGCAGCCCCGGGATCCAGCCCCAGAGCCACCTCTCTGCGGGACGGGCTGGAAGACCCTTCCCACTCCCCCTAGGGCCGGCAGAGCTGCCCCAAGCTATCCACAGGGAAACAAGCCACTCACCTTCCTGGGCATCTGGCCTGCAAACAACAGAACCAGGGTGGGAACCAGGAGCCTTGAGGACTGCCCCACAATTAAACATGTCTGAGCAAGAGGAGCACCTCACAGCTGCCCCCACTTAGTGCCTCCAGCCCCCCAGGTGCTGCCAGAACCATCCCTGCTGCCCTGCACCAGGTGGTCTTGCCAACTGGTGGCTGCAGGGAGGTGCTCACAGAGCCTGGGGAGAGCTGCGCAAGGAGCACTGGAGTGCGGAGCAGCTTCTGACACCTCCTCTGGGGCCAATACTAACGAGGTGACAGTTTGGACCCAGTGCTGGCTATGCCACACGGAGCAGCCATGCCGATGGTGTCCTGGCTGACTTGTCAGACAGCAGTTGTTCGCTTCTGGGACTTAATTCATTGCTTCACTGTTAGGGATTCTTAGTGAAATGTTCCATGACGGCAGCAGACCAGAGCAGGAGCGCCCTTGCTCCCGTCACGTCCTGTTTATCGGGATGCTCCCAGGCTGGCTGGCCGTGCGCTGCAGCCCAGGCATTTGGCCATAGGGAATTCAAGGCTCTGGCTCTGAGCTGGGCAATGGAGCTTACCCTTGTCCCATCAGGGCTGACACTCTGGGTCAGGAGACCCTCTGTGGCTGGTGCAATCACAGCCTGTCCCAGCACAGACAGGAGCCTGCTGCCTGCATAGTCCCGGGGGACAGACCTCCCATCTGAGGTGGTTTGATGCCAAGGGGGCTGCGTGGAGGGCAGTGGTACAAGGGCCCCCAAGGCTGAGGGCACTTGGAGCTCCTGCTCAGCTCACGGCTGTGCTGCTGGCAGCACCCCGTGAAGGGGAGCCCTGGCTGTGGCCCCACACAGTTCATCCCACACATCTCATCCTGCATGGGTCACCCACTCGCTCCACACATCTCA
Source organism: Megaceryle torquata (assembly GCA_024611175.1). Taxonomy (NCBI): domain Eukaryota; kingdom Metazoa; phylum Chordata; class Aves; order Coraciiformes; family Cerylidae; genus Megaceryle; species Megaceryle torquata. The sequence goes on along the minus strand of JANIJG010008930.1, from coordinate 7,136 downwards.
TCCCACCCAGCTTGCCCCACATGCCCACCGCCAGCCATGGGTGCGGTGGGTAGGAAGCAGTGCTGGCAGGGAGAGCGGCAAACAGGATACGGGCTCGGCAAAGCATCACTGCAGAGCCACCAGGAATCGAGCCCAAGCTAAGAATAGCAGCGGAGCAGCCCCCGGTGTGGGTCAGCCCCTGTTTGGCTGGGAAGAAAAGCTCCCACCACCGGCAGAGCCCCTTGGCCACGGCCCCCGCGCTCACCACCCGCTCCTGGGGGAGCTGCCGGGCAGCCGTGGAGCAGGACCTGCCATCCGGGAAGAGGAGCCCAGGAGGGGCCACGCGTCGGGAGAATAGACGAGCAAACACTGTGAGGAACAAAAGCAGCTTGGAGCCGAAGGCTGCGGTGCCTGCCGACGCGGCATGGGGAAGGTACACGGGCTCAGCCAGCCCTGGGTGCCAAGGGGCCCCGGCCACCTCCCATGCCTGTTCCAGGGTGTGGGGGCTGCCTGCGCTCCTACATGTGACACACAGCACTGGGGTCATGAGGGATCCTCAGCCACCACTGGCTGGCTCCCAGAGCCCATCGGCCACCGAATCTGTCATTTCTGGGCAGTAGCGTGGCCGAGGGGCCAAGGCTACAGAGGCCTCGCTCTGCTGCCCACGGTGCACTGAGCCTCCATCCCCACACCCTTTGATGGGGATGGGATGGGAAGCAGAGGCCCACATACAGCTCCTGCTTCCCCACCAAGCCCTGCCACGTCTCCAGCTCTGGCCTCAGCTGTTACCATGCTGGGAATGGCGGCAGTGGCCAGAGGAAGGGTGGGACGGGGAGGCAACGGTTCTCCCCACGGACACATACTCACCGTGAGGCGGCTGCGTGAGGGGCTGGTGTGGCAGGATGGCCTCGCTTGTGCCACTGGCCAGGAGCTGGGACCCAAGGAGTCTCCACAGGGTGCTGGGCACTGCAGCCCTGTCCACAGCAGGCTAGGGAATTTATGGGACCTGTGTCCTCTGGGAAGGTGTCGGGGCTCTGACTGCGCACACGCCGCCCTGAGCAGGACACCAGCCAATCTCCTCCCCATGGGGGCCAGGCTCAGACGGGATGGACCCACTTCGGTGCCTTATTGGCTTCCGTGGCCACGTGATCACGCTGAAAAACATCATAATTAAGCTACAAAACGCTGCCCATAAACTAGCATTAGAAAGTGACAGCGGAGATAAGTGGGACCCCCGCGGCAGATAACGCACCATGGGAGACAGACCCCGCGGGGAGGCGGGGGGCATGGCAAGCGCGCCAGCACCCACGGCCACGCTGATTTACAGCCTGGGGTGGGGTGGAGGAGGCAGCGGGTGCGGGGCAGAATCCCTTTGGGAGGAGGCTGAGACCACTGCACCCACCCAGCACCAAGACCTGAAACTGTGGCCTCCCCAGCTCCAAAGGGTCTCCTCTGCAAGGGAGGGTGGGAGGAGGCTCCTCTGCACATGGGGCCCCCATGCCTGGAGTCCCTGTGAGCTCCCAACACCCATGGCTGGCAGCTCTCTATGTGACAAAACAGCACTCAAAGAAAGGAGCGCCCCTGGGCTGGGGACGCAGAGGGGCAGCCAAGCCCCTGGCACCAGAGATGTGTTTGCTCTGTGTGTGTCTCCCCACGCTCCAATGCTGGGCACAGTCCTGACCCACGGGCACCGCGTCGGCCATAGGGCTCATGTTTCCAGTCGCCCTGTGAAAATACAAGGACGGCAAGGCCAGGCACCGGGGTGAGAGGCCACACACAAGACCTCCCATCCCACCAGAGCAAGGATTTTCTCCCATCAACAGCCCCGCTCTACAGCCATCCATCACCGTGGCGTCTCCTGCTCTCTGCCTTGTCTGGCAGTGATGACAGCCCAGAGGACAGGCTGGCTGCTGTGGCCCCGAGCCCTGTGCTGGCACAGCAAGGGCTGTGTCACATCTCTGCCCCAGCCAGGCGGCCACTGGAACCTGGGTGACACATCAGGACCCATGATCTCAGGCTCAGGGGTCAGGGAAAGGCCCATCTGTCCTTGGCATCACCGCAGCCCTGACACGGTGCGACGGTGACAGGCCCTGTGCCGTGTCCACGCCAAACAGGGGGGAGCAGGGAGTTCCCCAGTGCTGCAGCCACGGGGAGAGGAGCGGGAGCAGTGAGCTGCGCAGCTCTGGATGTTTTTTCCTTGTTCCACAGCTGAAGAGAGGAGAACAACTAATGAAAACAGAGCTCTGGAAGAAACGCCAGGCCCGGAGCAGCTTCCGCCCCGATCCCCAGCAATTATCAGCCGTATGCCAGATGTTCCGACACGATGCCAATGTCAGAGAAAATAAATCTGTGGCAGGTTCAAGGTCCCTGCCGGGCCGGCACGCAGCGGCTCGCGGCCCAGCACCGTGCGAGGCGGGGACGGAGCTGCGGGGTGGCTGCGGCTGCTTCCTCCTGCCGGGCATTGTTCCCCTGGGAAGCCCCGGCCTCATGCCGGCCACTCACTATTTTTGCAGCAAGGTGCTCTCAGGGGTAAATACGTCCCTGCTGGCCTTGGGCACTTTCCTTTGCACGGGCCTTTGCCAAGGACGTGGCCCAACTTCTGCAGCGGGCGCATGGCCCCGGGTCAGGGCCAGTGCATGGGCCACGGTGCAGCCTGGCAGGTCCCGGCCGGTGGAGGGAGGGTGGATCTGGGAAGGCTGCTCTGGAACCTCCATGCAGAGACTAGGAAGAGCCAGTTCCCAGCAGGGTGGGTGCATGGGGCTCCAGCACCAGGGATGCCCAGGCCCATCTGCAGTGTGGGCACTAGCTGGGTGCCACTGCCACCACTGGGGTCCTTTGCAGTGGCAGCACTGACCTCCTGCCCTCCTTCCTGCCCTCCTTCCCCACCCCGTGCTGGGTCTTCACTGGGATGTGGGACCAGCTGTGCCTGAGGAGACCTTGGATACTCCTGGCAGCATGTGTCCAGGAGCAGCCAGCACATGTGCAGCCCCAGGGGACCCTGGGGACATGGGCAGACTGAGGTGACAATTTGGAGGTCACAGCACCCAGGAGGGAGAGACAGGATGGCTCTGCGCTTCCAGCCACTCAAGTCCCCGGGGACGTGCTGGAGAGGGGGCAGCTGCTGTTCAGGGCAGGGGATGGGCTCCAAAGTCACTGCCCTGCCACAGCATTGTCATGGCCAAGGGACTGGCACAGCCTCTGCTTTGTGCTCCTGACAGGCCCAAGCAGCATCATGTCCATCACCAAAGCCCCGACTTTTGGTCCAGTGACCACCCTGCCCCATCTCCTCCCAGCAGGGCCATGGTGCAGCTGGAGCCCCCGGAGCCCCGCCACCCGCCACGGGCTGCAGCCGTGCTTTGGCTCCTTGCTGGTGCGTAGCCTTGATGCTCAGCAAAGCATATCTCCTTCTCGGATTTTATCTCCATCCACTCAGCTTATCGCAGCAGGGCAGCCCTCCTGCCTGCGCCACGTTCCCGGAGCGTGCCTGCAGCAGGTGTGGTCAGCACTACTGTTCGCCGGATCGTGCTGCCTGTGCCGCCGGCTGCCCGCAGTCCCTGACTCCGGGGTCCGTGCCGATAATGCACGCGCGGCGAGGACTTTGGCGATAGCGTTCCCAGTGACATTACCTTGTCCCCCGCATTCTTCCGATGCCACGCACGCCTTCGCTCGGGGGTGCGGGCGGGCCCGGCACATGGCGGCGTGCGCAGATGGTGCGCAGGCAGCACCGGGAAGCACTGGTGGTCTCTTCCCGGGGGGACTCATTGACATATCAGTCACATAGTTCTGCATAATTGGGACTTGGATGCAGACTCTCTTTATGTTTCCTCTTGGCAGTTGCCAACAACATGAAGCACTCCTGGGTCAAAATGACAGCCTTTTGTTTACTATTCTTGCTTATGTGCCTCATTTTCTTCAAGGATAAGAGCTCTTTATAGGAATCTTTATTGTGATGAGGTTAGCAGAGAGAAAGATTTCTCTCCAGCTTTCTCTCTCTCTTTCACAGCTGATTAGCAGGGCCAGTCCATGGGGACACCAACATGGAGCTTGAATCCAGCGCCCACCCCAAGGTCCCCTTGGCCACGAGCCATGTCAGTCCTACCACACCAGCCCTGCCGGCACCAGCCACGAGCAGGGTGCCCAGGCCATCCTGTGGCGTGACTCTCCTCCAGCTTGTTGGGGGCTTGGGGAGGGGATGCCACCAGCAAAGGTACCTGAAAGCCCAGCCACCTCCAGGAGCTTTGGCAGGAGCTTACTGGGAGCATACACCTCTTGAGCACACTGTTACCATGCCGGCCATAGTGGCCCATCCTTCATTGACCTCCGTGGCAGTGATCAACCCCATCAGAAACACCAAGAACAATTCTGGCACACGCACTTTGCAAATTGAGATGTGAGAGACTTGTGGTGGTCCAGGAAATGGTGACCCACCAGGCTACTGCACGCAATGGACTGATTTGCAGGTTTGAACTCCAGAGGGATAGAGATGTGAGCTGGTGAAAGATGGGGAAAAGCTCAGGAAATAGATGTGGCCAGTGATGGACACCAATGGAAAACCTTTCCCAGCCCTGGAAGACACCGTGTGGGAACATCCCAGCGGAGACTTCACCCACTGCTGGGCTGACGCTACCACTGCAGGCATGGTGACCAGGCCTCCCCTCACAGCCCTGTCCCAGCCAGTGGCCGTGGGGTGACGCTCCTGAGAACAGCGACTCTTTTTAAAGGAAAGCAGCTTATCCTTGAAAGTTACTTTCCGAAGGTCAAGAGTGGGACTGTGACAGAGCAGCCTGACAAACGCATCTCCCAAAGTCCTTGGGCCCGATAATGTATGTCCCGTGCAATGTTGACACTAGTGATCCACCAAAGATCAGGTTAACAAGTTTGACGTTGGTGACAGCGTGATTTGTTCAGCACTGGCTCTGAATTCATAGAGCGGCTGGCCTTCGGTGATAAACTATTGCACCGCGCGCGCGAGGCTGTGGCAGTTGTCACCAGCCAGAGCACCGAGATGAAAAGGAAGCAGAGCTCTAATCAAAATACAGTGGTCAGTGGAGGTTGAGCTGGAAATTAAAATGTGCTGGTACTTTTCCCACTCCAGCCTTGCTTTCCAGCGTGGGGCGAGGGAAGAGGCTGCCCCATCGCCTCTGAGCGGCTCCTCTTGCTTGGTTTGAAAGTGAGGACAAATCCATCGCCCCACGTGCACAAAGGATCCTCTGCCACCTCCCAGGGAGCCCAGCCACTGCTGACCTCCAGGGCCTCCTTACGGGGAATAAATCCAGGGAAGTCCAGCGTCAAAGCAGCTCAAGCTGCACCGCGGAGGAGGAGAACCACTGTAAATAAGAAAAACTAACACAATAGAGAGGGCAGGAGCTGTGCGAACCCTCGGTGGAGGAGCGGAGCCGCACAGCTCATGCCAGGATTGAAGCGAGGACGTGACCAACCCTCTAGGAGTGGGAAGGGATGGGCACGATGCTGCGGTAGGGAGGGGAGCAGGCACCCCGTGAGCTCAGGGGAGATGGTCACCCCGCGGCAGGCAGCCTGCCAGGGGCAGAGGCAGCACAGCCAGGTCTGTGGAGGTGCTGGGGGAGATGGAGGAGGTCCAGGGGCAGCATCAGTGGGGAATGGTGCCCGGGGTGATGGGGAGCTGGCCAGCTGCTCTCCCTCCACATTGTCCCAGCAGCGCAGGCAGTGCTGCAGCCTCTGAGCCCTCCATGCTGAGCACATCTGTCTTCCCCACAGCCAGTTCCTGCCACATCAGGGAGAGGAGCAAAGCCTTCCTGGTGGGAAAGGAGGATCTTCTGCAGAAACACATAGAGATGGGCTGCTGGAGCAATTCCCCTCCTGAACCAGGTCTTCTCCTCCCTCTCCTCACCCCATGCTCCTGTGACCCCCTTGGGAAGGGGACGTGCAGGGACTGCAGGACAGTGGGAGGTCACCATGCAGGCCTAGAACAAGTATCCTCCCCAGAAGTGAGCTGTCCTGCTGTGAGCTCAGGACTAGACCTCAGGTGAGGCTGAACATGCTCAGTGCTGATTTATGGTCTGACATGATTATTGCATCTGCTGTCAGGGATTATTGCAAGCACAATGCTCCGGCGCTGGAGCACAACACTGCCTGTGCCCCTCTGCCCTGCAGCTGGTGACAGGCTGTCGTTCCCCCCCAGTCTCCTTAGGACAATCCAGCAGCTCCGTGTTGAAGTCCAGGAGCTCTGCCAGTGACAAAACCCTTCAGCTCAGGAGAAACACGGGGCAGGCTGCAATCCCTGCGTGCCAGAAGCGCTTAACTGCTATTTCTTTGCCATTATTAAAATAAGTGGGGGAAAAAAAAAATCCTAAATGCTCTTAAGCACAAGAGCTGCTAAACATTAAAAAGGAAGAATTTCCATTTTTATGAGTTTAGCAATGCAGACAGCGCCGGCGGCCCCGCGGGAGGGAGCAGCGGAGTGCGGGGCCGGCTGCTCACTTGGAGACACATCTCCCTGAGTGGGCCTTAATGTGCGCTCTCTAATACACGTGAAAATGTAAATATGAAAAGTGCTTCTTAAGTCTTTTAACACGCACCCACCTCAGTGACACGAGGGATCGGTAAACGAGTTCTGCAGTTTCTCTCTGGTGCATGCTGGTCAAGGATTTCTGGTATGTTTACTTGTTTGGATTATTCCTCCTGCCTGCAGCAGCCGTTGCCGCGTGGGTCTCCTCCTGCAGCTGGTGCAAACCCTCCTCCTGCTGCACCCCTCAGCGATGCCAACCGACCCAAACTGTTGGGTGTTCTGGACACCCCACAGCTAGGAGCACCCTGGGTGATGTGGTGGGCACCTCTGGCTGCAATGGTGCAATGGTCAGAAGGAGAAAACTCATCCTCCTGCCTTCTGCTCTGGGACCTGGGCAGGGTATGGGGACCACGATGCATCTGATGCATGGCAGGGCCCAGAAGACCATGCAAACAGAGAACCCCAGCATGGTGAGGGTGGGAGTGGACCTCTGGAGATGATCTGGTGCCACCCCCCTGCTCTATCCAGCAGGGTCACCCAGAGCAGGGGGCCCAGCAGCGCAGGGTCCAGGCGGGGTGGGAATCTCTCCTGACAAGGAGACTCCACAGCCTCTCTGGGCAGCCTGGCACAGGCTCCCACACCCTCACACCAAAGAACTTGCTCCTCCTGC